>NWBR01000581.1:3771-17183 GCA_002914575.1 Entamoeba moshkovskii
GGAAAACTTCATTAAGAATGTTAATGTTACTTGTCAGTTTGAAACTGAAAAATTTGCTAAGTTGAGGGCAATTATTGTTTCGAAGAAGGATGATTTGGCTAAAAATTTGTTTGATGATTAATTCAATATTGATACTTGTTTTACTCTCTTTTTTTGTTGTTTTTATATTTGAAATGACAATTCATCATCTATTCATTGATTCTATCTTTTACAAAGTGTTGTTGTCAGTTTTTAAAATACAATTTCAAATTAATACTATTCTTAACAACAATAAATATGAAAGTTAATTAGCTTTTCAAATTAATTCTCAACCGCCAATTGAATTGCAATTATTCTTGTTGGAATAAATTGTGTTGAACAACAAATGGCATTTCTAATACCATTATATTGAAATGATTTTTGAACACAAGAAGAACCATCAATTCCTTCCTTCATAACTTTTAAATCATTTCCATAACATCCAACCATAAATAAAATGTTAGAATCTTCAGTGTCCAAATAAAATGAATTTTCACAACAATCTGTTTTAATCATAAATCGCATTCCATCATCCAGTCGTCCATTAGAATCAATAACAAATAAAAAGGCGTTTTCGTCTTCAAAAAATTGATAACTCTTATTCTTGACCCTAAATTCTGTTTAATAAAGATTAAATTAATTGAATTACCGTTACTCTCGTTGGTGAAAATTTATCTGGATACGCTTTGTCACAAAGAGTTCTCTCTATTCCTTTATAGTCAAATGAGTGTTGATTGCAAAAAGATTCATATTTCTTGTTTTCCTTGGAAATTCGAATATCACCATAATTACCAATATCAAACAAATACTCACTTGTTTTGTCCCACAAATAAAATGCATATTGAGGGTTGTTGTTATCAAACTTCTGCAATTTATTAAATCTTCCATTTGACTTTAAAGAAAATACAAATGCGTTTGGATCATTAATTAACGCATTTAATCTATCAACTTTAGCATTAATATAACCTCCAAATAAATTGTTGTTTTCTCCATGAACTAAAAATAATAAATTACTTTTATTCATTAATTTTTGATCAAATACAGATGTAAATCTATTCCAATTATCAACGTCTGAATCAAATATGATATTTCCTATTTTCATTTTTGTCCATTCTTCGATTTGGGTTATTTCTTCAACATCAATCCTTTGATTTATTTTCCGTTTAAATTCTTCGTCTTCGACTTTTTTTCTTTGGTATTCTCCATAATTTATTCTTCTATTATTCCATTCTTTCTTTCTATTGTTAAAAATTTGTTTTCTTTCATCAATACAAATTTGAAATGGCGCAATGTCTTTAATCATTTTTCTTTCTTCTATTTCAATAATTTTATCAATAACTTCATTATTTGATTTTTCTATACTAATTTCATCATTTTCACATCCCTTGACTACATTTTCCATTCCATTTTTCATTTCATCAATCAATTCAAGTGCTTCACTTCCACGTTTCTTTATAACTTGATTTCTTTGGGCCATCTCATTTAGTTTGTCTAAAATATTTTCTGCTCTTCTTATTGCGTTGTCTTCTATTTCATTCAGTTTTTCTTCAAACTTTTCATCTTTCAGACATTCCAAATAACTGTTCACTTCGACTGTAGTCTTTTTTATCATATCTTTAATACTTGGTATTAATTCGACAATTCCAGTAATTGGCTTGTGGTTGGTCTGTATTGACATCCCCTTTATATTTAATTATTTCAAGTTTAGGACATATGAGGAATAACAATAAAAGATCTCATGATTTTGATTTGATGAGTCTTCTCAAATTGAAATCATTTTTGTGTAAAAAACAAATTTCTAAACCAAATTTTTAAAATTAAAACACCCCAAAATAAAATTTAAAATTGATTCAAATTTAAATAAAATTCGGTTTTATGGAATAACTTCAATGGAGTTGTTGAAATATGGATAATGGAAATCCTCTAACGTGACTCTGCCATTTTTAATTAATTCTTGAATCTCTGGGATTTTATCTTGCAACATTTTAATGTATTCTTTAACTGTCACACATACCTCTTTAAATCCATCATCTCCCCACCATTTTGATTCATTAGCATACATACATCTTCCTCCGCACAACTCAAAAACTTCACATTCCTCTTTGTTACAAGGAGAAAGTAAGTGTGCTTTGTCTTTCATTTCTTTTTCTTCGAAAGTGTCGTCTTGAATTTTACCATAAATATCCATATCAGGAGCGATAGGACAACCAGTAATATCTCCATTGGTGGCAACATTAAATGAAGAAAATCCAGAACCACATCTAACTCTTGTCATTTTTTCTCCTGTTAACATTGAATATACCATTGCTGTAAATGGAGCAATCCCTTTAACTTTTCCAGTTAATCTCATACTTTCAACCCAATCATCGACTAATTTATGAAGACCTGGGATGTAATTTGTATCTCTCCACTCAAGGAATTTAAAATCCCATGAGACATATGCGGGAGCGTCCCAACAAACGTCTAATTGCCAATGAACATGATTAAATATTTTTGTATCAAGCAAAGAGCTAACATCTCTATAAATGTCTGAACCACTTGAAATGGTCATACGAGCAACCAAATCCCCTACATAACCATTAAGCAAAATAAGTTTAACATTTTCAATTGCTTTTTCATAAGTGCTTTTCCCTCTCTTAGCATTAGTCACTTCGGCAGAACCATCAACACTAATTAAAATGGTTTTAATTTTATTGACATACTCAGTTTTTAATGTATGAAGTAGAGTCCCATTTGTTTGTAAAACAAATTCAGCATGTGGCATCATGTCTATAACTTCGTAAATTATTTGTGGTCTAAGAGTAGGTTCACCACCATAAAAACAAATAACTGGATTTGATGTTTCAGAAATTCTTTTTAAGTAATTAAGGTCATAATTAATCTCCATTGGCCACGGATTAAGATCTTCAATTTCAGTGTCGTATACTTCATCACTTCCACAATATTTGCATCTTAAATTACAAACTTGAGTTAAAGTGAGAAACCAGATCTTTCTGCCGTCCATGTTCTTTTGAAATTTTTGAAATGATCTAGGGTTCTTTGTCAAAAATGTTGAGGGGGGGTTTTGCAAAAAATTGAAACCCTGATTTGTTTTTTCCAAATTTTTAAAATGAAAATAAATTCAAAACAAAGAAGTTAAATGGGTGGTCAATCAAACCAATTCAGCCTCACTTGAACTGTCCTCAGACATTGCCTTCTTTTTATCTCTATCCATGGCGTGTTGTGTTTCATAATCTGCCACAAGATTATTCAATCCAAATGAATGGATGCAACCAGCGACTGGACACTTGATTGTTTTATTACGACCAATTAAATTGTAAATCGCTTCTTTTGAAAAAACATGACCACAATTCGTTGTTTTAACTGGGTCGACCAGTTTTTTTTTTGTGAGTGGACAAATGAATGTACGTGTATTATCGACAATAATATCGTCATCATCACCTGGAAAAGGTTCGGTATTTCTTGCATACCACATCCTCCTTTTTATTTCTTTCAATTTTTGGTGATCCGCCCCAATGGTTTCTTTATTATTCAATACAGTTTGGTTATATTCAGTTTTAAATGCCCTTTCGTCTTCAATTGCATCGGGGTTGTCCTGAGATTTCCTCAATGCAACAATATGCCCATCCAATTCAGTTTCCAACTCTAACATTGTTTTTAATGTTTTTATGTATTGTTCTTGGACAAGGGGATCGGAAATTTCTTCGGTCTGCATGTAATTTTCAGCACAGTCTATTAACGATTCGATGTATTCTGTTATTCTTTTTTTTGTCTTTTCGTTATCCCTTATTGTGTCTATTAGTTCTGATTGTGACATTACCAAATGATTTTTTCAAATCTGAACTGTTCACAGATTAAGGGTCAAACAATCATTTTTTTCTTTTAAAAAAACAAAAAGGCAATTTATTGTTATTTCGTTGTTCGCAATAACACAACCCTTCAAACAGAAATAAAAAACATTTTACAATACAACAAAAAAAAAATTCGAACAAATCTGTAAAATAAAAACTTAAAAATCAGCGAGATGATTTCTTTTCGATCTATATTTGAAGCTAAACCAAAGCAAGAACAAGTGCCATTAACTGGAAATACCACATTGGATACTGCACTCCAACCACTAAGACAACAAGTTGCCCAACCAATATGTGTGACTCCAAAAATTATCAACAATTTAAATACAATAGTTGGGTTGTTAAGTGGGGAATCAACAAGAGCATTATTGCGAAGGTTAACACATCTCAAAATTATTGCAGAGAATGGCGAAAAAACTGGGAGTGTCGGCGAAGAAATCAAAATTGCGTTTACATCGGTCAGCCCATTGATTCGTCTCGATATTTTAGGATTAAATGGAAAGTATGTATTGGCCAACCTTCCCGAAACACTAAAGGAAGTTAAATTAATAAATTTGCAAGAAAATGTAGTAGAATCGATATTATTTGATGAAAAAAAAGAATGGAAATCATTGGAGAAATTAATTATTAATTACTGTAATATAACTTCAATTAAAAAAGGAAGTTTTACACCGATTTGTTTTCCAAGATTAAGTGTGTTGGATTTATCATTCAATGACATCGTAACACTTGAAAATATAAATGAAAGACCATTGGATGTATTATTTATTAATTCAAATAAAGTCAACTCTATTAATATTTCTGTTGTTGGATCAATTTCATATTTATCAATGGATGATAACGAAATTATTAACTTATGTCCATTTGGAGTATTCTTACAATTAAGACATCTTTCTTTGAGGAAAAATAGGATTGAAGATTTGGATAATTTAAAAGAAGCCTTCTCTCGTTTGTTTAATTTAAATGCAATTAATATTGAAAACAACCCAATTTCCCAATCAAAAGAGAATATACTTAGGATCTGTTCAAGTCTTCCTTGTATTTCCCTTGGGATGAATTGTAAAATTGATAACCAAACTATTACTCCCTCCGAAGTCGCTGAATTTATTAAAAAAGCACCCAAGAAGAAAGAAAAAGTGAGAGTTGTTAAACAAGAAATAAGTGATAGCGACGTTGAAGAATACATCTCAAAAAAAATGAATGAAGTGTTAAATGCCAAAGTCGACGATGAAAAAATGTTTGAAACAAGAAACTTCTTGCAAAGAATTTATGAAATTGTTGAAAATATTAAACCAAAAGAAGATATAGACATAGACAATATTCACTTGAATGATTTGATAAACAAGTGACAACCCCCACAAAATTGATTATTTTTTCAAACCATTGATTTTTGTTATATATGACAAAATATTTGTAATTACCGTTATTCCTATAAAAAAACTATAATAATAATACAAATTCTAATAAAAAGCTATTAATAATAAAACCCATGGCAAAGAACTGGTTAGGGTAATCTTGTGTGTCGATGGCCGTTTCCAAGACTACTAATCCACGTGTTTTAAAATACAGAGCCGCTAACAAAGCTCGTAAGGAAGCTAAAATCGCTAAGGCTGCCAACAAGAAACCAGCCAAGGAAATTAAGGAAAAAGAAATTGCCCCAGTTACCCGTGAATTGACCATTCATTTACACACCCATCTTCATAAGGAATCATTCAAGAAAAGAGCCCCAAAAGCCATTAAGATCATTAGATTCATTGCTATGAAAACTATGAAAACACCAGCAGTTAAATTTGATATGGGTTTGAATCAATTCATTTGGAGTCAAGGTATTAGATCAGTTGCTGACAGAGTCAGAGTCAGAATGGCCAGACTTCCAGTTGAAGGAGAAGAAGGAAAATTCTATACCCTCGTATCTTACGTCCCAGTTGCCAGTTTCAAAGGTCTCCTTACCAAAACCGTAGAAGAAGCTGAAAATTAAATTTGATTTCTTGAGGATGTTTAGATGGTTTTTATTTCCAACAAAACATGAAGAGTTTCCATTTGTTTATTTCTCTTTTCTAATCAAACTAAAACATGAAACGTCTTATTTCTTCAATTAAAATAATTCCCTGATTAGGGGAGACGTGAAGTCCGTTATGTGGATATCATAACTTTCAGGTGGCGCAACAGGTTGATTTATTAAAACTGCTTTAAAGCCAACTTTTTTGGCATTGGCCAAAGCCAAAATTGAATCTTCAAACACCACTGTTTCCTCTATTGAATGGCCCAATAACCCTGCAGCTCTGATGAATATATCGGGTGCTGGTTTACAATTTTGCACATCAGTTCCAACAACAATTGTTTTAACACAATTAAAAACTCCATGTTTCTCTAAAAAGGCTGATATCGTTGGAACGGTACTTGATGAGGCAATGGCAATTGGGATTTGTTTTTCATGCATTTCTTTTATAAATTCGATTGAACCTTTAATTGGAGGAGAATTTAATGTTCCATCTCTTGTATTATCTACAAAGTATTGTGTTAAAGAATCAACGGTAAAGTGATTATTTAAATGATCGAACATAGTGAGGTAAGTAGTTGCGATACTCCTAACGGAACCAACATATATCTTATGTTTCTCTTCTTTAGTTAATGTAATCCCATATTTTTCTTCAAATAATTTGTACATTTCAAGCCACGACTCTAGTCCGTCAGCAATAGTCCCATCAAAATCGAATACGATGGCTTGGTATCTGCCCATAATAACCACTAACTTTTTCAATTCCTTTTTAAAAAGAAAACATAAAAAAACTAAAAAAAAAAAACTCAAGTCGTCATGTCAAAAACGAAACGAAAAGATCATATTCAAATTCAACACGAAAATCAATATCAAGAGATCCTTCCAACCCTCCAAACAGAAATTTGGAGTTTACCAATTCATTTTGTTACGATGTCTTGGAATTTTGATATCTTAGTCGAATTTTCAATTATTTCCAAATTCCTTAAAACTACTGAAATTTTAAAATCATCACACGGCATTTTAAATGCTGAGTCAAATGTTGGGGATTCTTTCAATGCCATCCCTGATAAGAACATACTTTTCCTTAGTCAAAATGATGGCCATGCCATGATTGCCGATCACTTACAAATATTTCATCAATTCAAAAAGGTGTTTGTAATTTGCAATGGATTTTCTACTTTAAAAGATGTGATGAGGGTACTTGAAAGATGTTATGAAAAAAAGGAATTGGATGAATGTGTTTTTTTATCAATGGACTTATTAATTGACGTATTAACAATAATATTTGATGAAGTAGAGCATAAAAGAAATGCTATTTCTTTATTTAAAGAATATAAATTAAAATATGAAACTGAAAGATGTTTTTATCATCAACATCTACCAAGAAATATTATTTGTTCGTTGGAAATGAATAAAAAATCAATTGACTCGCTACAATATATGTTAAAAACTCAATTTAATGCGTTAATTGAAAATGATTTTCAATTAAGTCAATTGGGTAAAATCCAAATTGGTTTAACTCTTAATGATACTTTTATCATTTGTCATTCTTGGGAATTAAACAAATACACTTATGAAATCGCTGTACTTCCTGTTTGTTTTGACCAATCATCAAAGAAATTCAAAAAAATCGAAGAAAACCCTGTTTTATTTCATTTGAGACCAACCAAACAGACAGACGAATTGTATCAAATACTGGGGGATAAACCAAACTTATCTCAAGTATTTAGTTATTATCAATCCAACGTATTTGACAAATACTTAAATTCATGTCTTGTGTTTGATGATCATTCGGCCATGCAATTGTTTAAGGGAAAAGTAAAGAGAAATAAATTTATTATGATACACGAGTTGTGTGACTTGATTATTTCCGACCAAGACAATTCAAATACAGAACATCACACCTCTCTTTATAACATGGCCAAAAAACTTACTTCATCGAATTCTGTTTCTTGTGATTTTCATCAGACATACTACCAAAATCAATGTTGTTTTCAAACGATTAGCCATACAATTGAAGCTCTAAATTTGTTGTCATCAGATTTAAATAAAGTCACATATAAAGAGAAAGCCCCACCCTTTATTCTCCCAACTCCCTTAACGCAAACAGTCGCCCAACAAACACCAAACCAATGCTCAATTTGTGGGATTACCTCAAATTTATACAGAATGTATTGTGGACATTTTATTTGCGGATATTGTAAATGTCTTCGCGTTGTAACAGAGCCCAATTGTAAGAAGTGTCACCTCCCAATCGCAATAAATTTGATCAGCAAAGAGTGTGTTGTTTGAAAAACTATTAAATTAATGAAAGAGCCTTTTCAATTTTATCTTTTTTGATAAGTAAAGTGACAAGACCATTTGTTGTCGAGACAACCCCAATTTCTTTTAATTTCTTGAGTGCTTGAGAAAAAGATGATTGAGTTACATTATCAAATTTTGATCTAAATGCGTCTAATAAAGCTGATTCTGAGTAATCGTTACAATCAATTAAGGTAATACAAATGTTTTTTTGAAGTGCACTAAGTTTTTTAAATATATCCATTCGGATTGTTGCTTTGGCTTTCTTTTTGGCTTGAATTACTGTTGGAGTGTATTCTTTAAACCAAACAGCATTTCCCCATTTAATTCCCACAACAGAATTTAAAACCATTTTCATTTGGAGTAATTCAGATAATGAAAATAAATAAGGACCATCCACGGTATTTGTATTCAATATAAACCTACAAGTTGGCATTAGAGAAATCGTTTGTGGTAAAAAACAAAGAAAGTAGTTATGATGACCCAATAAAAAAGGGGTGTCGATATCATTTAACATAAAAATAAAAGGACGGTGATGGATATCGTCAATATGAAGGGAGTTTAATAATATTTTAACGTCATGACAACATTTCTTGTTGAATTCCACAGAATTATACAACCTATAAGCACTATTTACAATTTTGAATATGACATTACAACAATCATTTTCGTTATTTAAATTACAACATTCAAATTTGACCAACTTAATTTTTCTGGACTTCTCAAATCGATTTTTTGCCTTTGAAAATAATTCCCTTTTTGACCCAATCCCATAATTCAGTAGGTTATGAACAACTAATATTGGCGGGGCATTTTTAAAACCTAAATAAAATGGATTGCATTGGGTAGGTTCGTTGCTTTTTTCATTTGTGTTACACTCATCAAAGCCAGCAGTACAAGTTTTTCTTCTACTTTTCTTAGCAATAGCCCCGAAAGAAGGTGAATCAATCTCACAATGCCTTTTCAATAACATTTTATTCACCTCATTCATTCTTTGTTTTAATAAATTGAAGTGAATTTGAGTTTTCCAAATAAAAAGAAAAATTTTTAATTTCACAAAAAAACTTCCTTTGAGATTTTTTTTGAGAAGGAATGAAAAAGAAACAAAAATTATTTGGACTTGGAAGAACTCATTTTTCATTCAATGTCCAAGCCAGTAATTTCTGTCAATGTTTGTTCGTTTCGAAAATATTTTTATATCTAAATTACTTATCAAAAAGGTTGTAATCGTTGGGGCTTCCGCAGTCGGAAAAACCTCACTTTCTAATCAATTAGTAAATGTTTGTTGATATAAAACCATGAAATTTCAATGGGGATGGTTGAAATAATTTTTAGAAAATTTTCAGCGAGGATTATACCTCTACTGCGGGAATGGACCTTTTCCAAGACACTATGGAAATGTCGGATTGTTCGGTAAGTTTAACATTAAGAGACACCGTTTGTTCTTTTGGTTCGTGAATTTTGATGTGTAACTAATGTTTTAGTGTGGTCAAGAACAATATAAATCACTTGCAAGCCAATATTATCGTGAAACACAAGGGGCATTAATTGTTTATGATATAACAAACAGAGAATCATTCGATTATCTTCAAGACTGGATTGATGATGTGTCAATGTATTGCCCCCAAGGAGTAAAAATCGTTCTTGTTGGAAATAAATTGGATCTTGAAAACGAAGCACGCGCAGTAACGACAGCCGAAGGACAGCAATTTGCCAAAGAGGGTGGTTATGCGTTTTTTGAAACTTCAGCCAAAATGAATATTAAAGTTGAAGAGGCCTTTAGAGAATTAGTAACTCGTATTGTCCAATCTGAACACTCAAAACCAGCTGAAGTTGCCCCAACTTCTCAAGATCGAGTCCAAATTACTGCGCAAAAATCAAATTCAGAAGAAAAGAAATCTTGTTGTTAATTTCTTTTTGCAATGAAACTGACAACCTAATTGTTACTTCTTTTTGGACTGTTTGACTCTTTATTTCAAGAATTTTGTTTAAAATGATTTTTGGTGTTTAGGCAAGCATACTCTCTGTAAAAAATTAAATAAAAAAAAAGAACCAAAAAATTGAAAAATAAGGAAAGAAAAAAAAGGAAAAAAAGGGAGAAATGAACTAATAATTGGTATAGATCTTAAATGAGTGCGAAGATTAACAAAGTTATTAAAATTGGTCTTGTTGGTGATGGTGCTGTCGGTAAAACTACATTTTTATTATCATACACCGCAAAATCATTTTTAACCGAATACACACCAACCATATTTGATAATTTTTGTCAAATAGAACCAGTGGGCAATGATGTTTTCAATGTTTCTTTATGGGACACTGCTGGTCAAGACGAGTATTCATCATATCGAGCTGGTTGTTATAACAATTGTAATTTTGATGTTTTTCTATTATGCTTCAGCGTAACACAAAGATCTTCCTTCAGAAATATTAAAAACAAGTGGATTGCTGAATTAAAAAAATACGCACAGTCAGTGCCCGTAATTGTTGTTGGTACTCAAGTTGATATGAGAGACGATAATAATAAAGATCATATTTCCAAGAAAGAAGGTGAAAAAATGGCCAAAGAATTAAAAGCCCAAAGATATGTTGAATGTACTTCAAAAGATTATGAAACAACACACAACGTTGTACTGGCTGCCATTGAACATTATTTAGAAAAAGAGAATGAAATGATAGCCAAAGTAAAAAAACAATATCGAAAAGAGATTGAAGAAGAAGAAAAAATGATGAAGTTAATGAAAAAGGAAATGGAAAAGCAAAAGGCTTTGGAAAAGGAAGAAAAGGAAAAGAAAGAAGCAAATTCCCCAAGAGAAGAACCAAAAGAAGTAAAAGAAATTGAGCCAGAAACCATTCCAACTGAATAAAAATGAATTGAAAATTGTTTTGGGAATTGACACTTTTTTATTTATTATGAAATTACTATTTTCTTTCTTCATTGAAAAACAAAATTAAAATTAAAAGGAAAAAAACGGTAATTATTAAATTGTTTAATAACGATAGGTGTCACTCTTGTATGGTCCTTGGACTGGAACATCAATGTATTTGGCTTGTTCTTCGGTAAGGACAGTTAATTTAACTCCAAGTTTTTCAAGATGTAATCTAGCTACTTCTTCATCAAGTTCCTTTGGAAGAGTAACACAATCAAGTGGAAGTTTTTCGGTCCATAATTTAATTTGAGCAAGAGTTTGATTGGCAAAGGAATTAGACATAACGAAACTTGGATGTCCAGTAGCACAACCAAGATTAACAAGTCTTCCTTCAGCAAGAAGAAGGATTGAGTGGCCATCTTCAAATGTATATTTATCAACTTGTGGTTTAATGTTTTCATGTTTAATTCCCTTCCATGCCTTAAGGCCAGCAACATCGATTTCATTATCAAAGTGTCCAATATTACAAACAATAGAATTGTTTCTCATATGTGACATGTGTTCAGCAAGAATTACGTTTTTATTACCAGTGGTTGTGACAAAGATTTCAGCTCTGTCGAGAGTGTTTTCAATGGTGTTAACTTCGTATCCGTGCATTGAGGCTTGAAGAGCGCAAATTGGATCGATTTCAGTGACAATAACACGAGCACCTTGTCCTCTGAGAGATTCAGCACATCCCTTTCCAACATCACCATAACCACAAACACAAGCAACTTTACCTCCAATCATAACATCGGTAGCACGGTTAATTCCATCAATCAATGAATGTCTGCATCCATAAATATTATCGAATTTGGATTTAGTAACTGAATCATTAACATTAACTGCTGGGAAAAGGAGTTTGCCTTCTTTGACCATTTGTTTCAATCTTAATACACCAGTTGTTGTTTCTTCAGAGCATCCTCTGATTTCTGGTAAAATGTTATGCCAGAATCTTGGATTTTCTTTGAGTTGTTTCTTCAATACGTTGTGAAGGGCATTAACTTCTTCGGTTCCTTCAACATCAAGAATTTCTGGGTGGTCTTCAGCAAGATATCCAGTGTGAATCATAAGAGTGGCGTCTCCTCCATCATCAACAATGATTTGTGGTCCTTGATTATCTCCGAATTTGAGGGCTTTCAAAGTACATTCCCAGTATTCGTCAGCAGTTTCACCTTTCCATGCGAAAACTGGTGTTCCAGCTTCAACAATGGCAGCAGCAGCGTGATCTTGAGTTGAGAAGATGTTGCATGAACACCATCTAAGAGTAGCTCCAAGGGCTTTAAGGGTTTCAATTAAAACTCCGGTTTGAATGGTCATATGAAGAGATCCAGTAATTCTAGCTCCCTTGAGGATTTGTTGTTTTCCATATTTTTCTCTGACAGACATTAAACCTGGCATTTCATATTCGGCAAGAATAAGTTCTTTTCTTCCGAAACTGGCAAGTCCAATATCCTTAATTTTGTAGTCTTGTGCTGCCATTTCCAATCTATAATTTTCTTTCTTCCAAGTTCCCTTAAATAGGCAAATTGTCCTTTTCGAATAATAGGGTTCGAGTAGGGTTTCACAAGAAACAAACTTTTGATGTTTTGTTTGGTGTAGTAATTACTATTAAATAGAATAAGTTTGTTAGAGTTTTAGAATTTGTTTTGGCATGGGATACCCCTGTTTGGTGTCAATGACCTGAAGAAAATTTGAAATTGACGTGAATGTCTTGTCAGGATTGTTCTATTCCTCAAACGCGAATGTGATTTTATCTTTTTGATGGGCAAAAAAAATTTGCTGTTGTCTGGAGTAAAACCCAGATAAATGACCATCAAATAAACAACAGCGAAAACAAAGAAACACAGTTATTTCATATCTAGAATAAAACCTAAACAGGTAATGTTATAGTTCCCATCAGTGAAAGTAAATTCACCTTTGTAAGTACCAGCGGGACTCATATTTGGAATTTCCATTTCAAATTTAATGGAAATTGGACCTGGAAGAACTGGACATCTAACTGCTGTCCCACATAAGTTTTTATTACCAAGTGGAACTGGAGTCCATTCATCTCCATTGTGCATTTTTAATACTGGTCGAGCAATAAATGTTTCGCAGTACCTATCAAGAACGCCATTCATCGCCAATTTAAATTTACTTCCAATTATTGGGGGCCATGGATCCCCATCAACTTTTGTAAACATTACTTTAGTTTGAGTTGGGTCAGCAAGACAAATGGAATAATCGATATTTGCGGCAATAATTGAAGTGAATAATAGGAATAACACAATCATTAGTGTACAATAGAATTATTTGTTTAACAGTTTCATTTTTATTGTTTTTAAAAATAAATTA
>NWBR01000581.1:18577-44954 GCA_002914575.1 Entamoeba moshkovskii
ATTAATTAAATACATTAAATAGATTGACAACAAGAAAACGATTCAGATCATTCTGTTATAATGGAATATGAATGTGGGGAACATGGTGTAAATACTGATAGGTCATATGAATTTGGAGATGTTGACTGACACACTGATGAAACATCAGTAAAATAATCCAATCCACAATAATTCAATAATTCATCAGTAATTCCAATGTCACCCAATGTTTCTCTATTAATAATTGTGCTATGAGTAATTTGGTGACTACCATTAATGGCACTTCTTAATTTTGAAGTAATTGGTTCAAGCATTTGGGAAGAAACTGATTTTCCATTTGGAAGAGTGTATTTCTTCCACACAAAGAAATGTAACGTTCTCATCGTCATTTTTCTAGCCATTACTTGGCAGGTTAAACTCATTCCTTTTTGAATTAAGAATGAGCTTAAATAATTACTAAAAGCAGCTTCCTTATTCTTTGTTTTTCTTTTTCTCAAGCAGTTGGCGTTTTCTTTTTCAGTAGAACAGTTATCATTGTTACCCCAAAGAATTAAATTGGGATTTGTTTGAGCGTCTGATTCTAATATTGGTAACTTTTCTTCGCAAAGTATTTGTATTTCTGGTATTTTGGTTAATGAATTTATTAATTCTTTTGTAATATTTAATTCGCTTGTGGAATTCATTCGTTTTTCACTCCACAACTTTCTCATTGCACATTCAAATAATACTCCGTCTCTAAGTAATTCACTTCCATTCTTTACTTCGTTGTCAACGACTATTTTGTCGCCAACATAAACCTTCTTTGCAAATGAACTCATTTTGGTTTTGTTAAATTGAACTTCAGCTCCCATTAAAATCGCAAATAATAAAGTGTCTGCATTGCATTCAGCTCGGACATTTCTGCTTGCTCTTTGTTTTTGGGCTTCAATGGAAGTTGCTTTCATTTTTCAAATGTTGATATGATATTCATTTGAACTTAAATAGGCAAACAGTGCGGTGCCTGTCTCAAAAAAAAGAATTAGGAACAGCAGCATCCTTTTTTCGTAATAAAAGCCTTTTTTCCATTCCCTTTTTTTGATTTCCTTTTTCTTTCGATTCCCCACTCCACTTGACTACCTTATGTCTTCGGGATTTTTCGCTAATTTTGATTTCTTTTTTTTGAATTAATTTCTCATTGCCTGTTACCCGTCATTTTAGTCATATCTGCCTGATGAAAGCTGCCTACCAACTATTTATAGAGAAAAGAAAAAAATAGAAATGAGAAACAAAAAGAGCCCAAAGTTTGTGAGGGTCGCCACTATTAATAAATCCAAAATTTCGGGAAAAACGTAAAACAAAAAACAAGTTACAGCCCCATTTGATTAGAAAGGAAAATGCGACAGGAAAGTGCCTGCGATAGTTGCTTGATGCTTTCTTTTTGTTTCGATACAAGCAAATGGTCAAACCAGTTCCTCAGAGAGTTGTCTTCGCAAATGTTTTCTATTTCCAGACTTTCTTGAACAAGGAATTGAAGGAATTGAAGGGAAATTGTCAGTAAATGGGTATTAGTGAGGGGAGTGAAAGTTACCATTTTAATAAGGGATTTATTAAATTCATTTGGGAAACTCTCCACAATGGGTGAACACTTTAAAATGATTACGAGAGTTATTTGTATCAGAAAATCTCGGAGTTCCTCATCAGAAGTATTGATTGCTTCTGATGGTAAGAATTTAAAGTAATCAGACTGAATCATTTGGTGTGGGAATGTTGAGGACAATTGAGTTACATTATTTAAACATTCAAACATTAATCTATGAGCTGTTAAACTATTTAGAATTGGTTTTAATTTTAATAATTCAAAAGCCAACTCCTCAATCTCTTTGCAACACATCTTAGAAGTAATGATTTTAAATAATCTAAGACTAGCGGTAATTGACGAGTCATTTAACTGACATGAACTAAAAATTGAATGGAGGATTGAGAATAAATTGGTGGTTGATATTAAGTGGATCCTGAAGTCAACTATTTCGCTCAAAACAACAAAAACAACAATTTTGGTTTTTTCGTTTGGGCTTGTTGAGAGGCGAATCATTACGGGAATAAAAGATGATATCACACTTTCATCTTCTGATTTATTAACAACACATCGAATGAGCCACAACAGAGAATATGGAATTTCTACATTGTTTTGAACAATATTTAGTAACTGGCGTATTAACCCATTCTTTATTGCTTCTTTCAGAATTAACGGAGAATCAATTGTTAAATTACACAAACAACCACAAGAGACTTCCACCAAATCAACTTCTTCTAAAGACACCAAAAGTATTTGAACAATATTATATTTTAACAACTCATTAACATAAATACAATCAAAACCAGTTATGTTTTGGATAATCGACAAGAATATTTGTTTTTGGCGGTTGTTCATTAGAATGAATTGATTGAATAGTTTATAAATGACACCAGACATAAACATTTCAGTGAAAGGTGGATGGGTTTGTCTTGCTGAATTTTTATAAATTTTTGATAGCACCTTATCGAATTCATCTTCACTTATGTTTCCATTTAATAATTCGTAAAAAGTGTTATACCTCTTTTCGTACGATCTTGGGGAAAGTCTTGGGGATTCATTTTCTATTACTGAAACAATTCTATGGGTAGCCAAAAGGACTTCCCTTCTTTTTTTTCTGTTGTTTAAAATAATCTGACTTCTTTCCATGCACTGTTGGTGGACATCATTTTTGCTTCGAAGAGAAGACATTCTTTGATATTTTTAGTTTTCATTAAACCCACTTTGTTTGACAAAAACAAATCCAAAAAATTGTTTTATGGTGGGCTGATTGAAATGTAGGGTGAAGCAGTGCCCAGATAAAAAAGAGAAGGTCAAAAAAGAGAAGAATGGGAAGACAAATAAAAGAAGGCTCAAGAACTCTTCCTGTCGCCTTAAAAGATAAAACCAAAAATGGGATTAATAACAAATTATTTGAGACAAACCATTTTTTTTAAAACTGAAAAGAGAAAAAAAGTTTTCAGGATTTTGGTATCTGCTAATGCTATTTTGAATTTATTTATCAACTGTCAAAATCAGTCATCTAAAAATTGAAGTAAATGAGAACAAGTTCGCAAACCAACAAACAATTACAAGAACAATACCTTCAAAATGCGAAAAAAAATGTTGCAATCGTTGATGATATACGTGCTGCTGAAAAAGACTTATTTAAAAAAACCAAACGATGGGTTCAGAGTATTGCAGGTTTGTTGATTTGAGTCATTTCACACGACATATATTTTTTCACCCCACATGTTTTATTAACAAATAGTTTCTGCTCACTACGGGGTGTGTGTTGCCGAGGCATTAAAATCATATAACGAAAAATTCGAAAATAGCGATGTTGGCAACATACAAAGAGTTTGTGTTGCTCTTTCCCAGTGTGGGGAAATTGTGTACAATTTTGTCCAAATAATGGATCAGCTACAGTTAGATTTGGACAATTGTTTATGTGAATCACTTCATTCATTTCTAGACGAAGAATTATCAATTGCAGCCAATGCCCCCAAATTAGATTCTATAAAAATAACAACTTCGACATCAACAAATCCCAAATTATCACAAGCAGTCGCAATCAGCCAAATGGCGATTAATAAATTTGAAATCGAGTCATTAAACATTTTTGTTAATACATTTGAGGCATTTGATAATTTAAGTGAGGGAATGTTTACATTAAATTTATATCGAGAAAGTCGGGACTTTGCAAAAAAAGAAGAAGAACAATTAACAAAAGCATTTGAAGAGAATTTAAATACTGAAATGTCGTCGTACAGAAACTATTTTGGAATTCCAATTAAAAAATTACTTGAAGAAGAAAATAGAATGAACGCCCAAATTCCCATGGGATTAGAAAAGGCATTTAAATATTTATTTGCAAACGGTTTGGATAAAGAGGGATTGTTCAGATTAAGCTCAACCCCTGAAAAAATTAATTTCATGAAAATGAAGTTTTTGGCAATTAATTACTCAAACGAAGATCCTCATTTGGTGGCAAATGTTGTTAAAACGTTCTTTAAGGAAATTCCAGGGTGTTTACTTACAAAGAAATCGCTGCCTTCATTTAAGAAATGGCATGGTTTGTTTTTCTTCTATTTGTTGTTGGCCGGGAGTTATTAATTGCTCTTAGACGCATTAATTAAAATAATGAAAACTGATAACATCAATGAAATTGAACCTCGTGCTGCCAAACAATTGGCTACACAGATAAAAGCTGATCTTCCTTTGGCCATTCCTTTGGAGAATTATACCTGTTTGAAATTTTTGGTTGCCCTATTGTTTGAGTTGTCAAAGAACGAAAAATCAAAAATGACGGCAGAGTCAATATCGACTTGTGTTTCACCAGCAATATTTTATTGTGAACCAACTCTTGAAGGTGAGAAATTACTTGACTTCAATGTTGCGACGAATAAAGTCTTCGCTTTTATTATTTCTCAAACAAACGTCATTTTTCCTTCCGCAAAACGTTGCTTTTCGTCTCGCCAAAAAAGTGTGTTTTTACAAAATCCAGAAAATGGGGAAATAATTGGATCACAACCCTCCTCTAATCCTCCATCCGAATCTCCTCGAACATTGTCGGTGGCAATGCACTCTGATAAGAAATTAAAGGATAAGAAAAAAGATAAAAAAATACGAGTTGTTCCTGCGCAACCAAATGGTGTACCCGTACCCAACGAAAGAAACAATCCAGTTCTACAAGAACCAACAATTTCCCCACGAGTGAGAAGCCCAAGATTCTTTGGCAGAAGAGGAACTTTATTTGAGTCCTCGAGATTAAGTTTGATGTAATTTGTATTAAGTGATAATTGTTTTATTTTGGTTCAACAACCGAATTTCTGAGAAATATTTAATTATCCTTCATCTTTGTTGGTTTTTTGCAACAGATAACAACAAAAATGGTTTGAACAATAAAAAAGATGAGGTGATATATTGTTGAGAAAATAGCAACAACAATAAATATAAGAATGAGAGTTGAAATGGATTTTGGTAACATTCCACCAATCGCTTCAACAACTTTCATCGTTTTACTTGAGAATTCCCACGAAGTTCTTGCGGAAGGTACATTAAAATGTTCATTGGCCTTTGTGTCATTAACTTTGTCATTCCTTAGTCCCAATGCAACAAACACTTTATGGGCAATATCAGGTCTATCAGTTAATATTCCTTTTGCACCCAAAGAAATAGCTCTCGCCATTTCTAATTCATTGTTGACAGTAAAATACATGAATGGAGCATCTAATTCATCTTGTAATACTTTATAGAATCCATCACTCAACACGTCAAACCCTTTCATTGACAAGTATGGAGCAAAATAGTATTCAACTCTATTTGGGGCAAAATGATAGTACAATCTGCTCAACCCCAAAGCACCAGCCAGCCCCATGGCTAATCCCTCGATTTCATCGTTTTCAGTGCAGTAAAAAGTTCCAACTTGTTCTCTGAAATAAACTTGCATTGGGTGGTTGGAACAATCAATGCATACTTGGTTATTTATGTTTGGATATTTCTTCAATTCTTTTATTAATTGGTCAACTGATTCAGTTTCTTTATCCTTTAATTCTATCGATATTTTAACATCCTTACCATAGAATTCATCCAATAATTCGTTTAAAGTAGTCATGGTAATTCCTTTTCCTCTCAATGGATAAGTTTTCCCATCTTCAGTGAACCAATATCCAGCATCAACTTTTTTTAATTCTTCTAAAGTAAAATCTTTGACTTGACCCTTAATGTTTGTTGTTCTATTGAGCCAAAAATCGTGTAATAGAACAAATCTATTGTCCTTGGTCATTTGGATATCACATTCCAAGAGATCAACATGGTATTTGTAATATGAAATCCTCATTGCTTCCAAAGTATTTTCAGCATAGATCCCTCTTCCACCTCTATGTGCGACGAGTACAGGATAATTTTTGTACACAACTTGATGGGATTTCCATTCATTCTTTGGTTCAATATAATGGTTCACAATGGTCAATACAAAAAAAATAATGATGCTTGCATACAAAACATTTTTGAAGAAAGAGACTAATCCCATCACCAAACTTTTTACAGTTTTTTCAGATTGTAGGGTTTTGATTCACCCCTTTGTTTCAAACCACAACAATCGATGATCGGATTCAGTAGTCCTTGGAATTTCTGTTTTTCATTTCTTTTTAGAAATTGTGAGGTTTTGGTTAACACTTTTTTGTTTTTTATTCAGAACTGTTTATTGTTGGTTTAATAAAAAAATAATGGAACTCCAAAAATCAGATTTAATACGCTCTGGCGGGATTGAAAAAAATGATGAAATCCAACCCCAATCTGAAATCGAAATAAAAGAAATGTCTGAAACACTGAAAGGTCAAAATTCTGGTGTTCATAATGATAAAATAATTATGGACTCGAGCATTGATGAAATGAAACAAAAATGTATTTCTTTGTTTGGCCAAATTAAGCAAATAATCCCAACTGCTATTCAAGAAAACAAAACTATATCATCAAAACAAGCTTTCGACAATTTAAGCCATATTGAAGCATTATTTTCACAATTAAACGAACTGGTTGTTGCTTTGGCGAAGGAATGTCCACTCGACTTGTCAGAACAACAACTAATAATCAAAACGAATAGGGCGTTTTGTTTTAGTGGGGAATTGGCTATTGAGTTATGCCCCGAAGAAACAAGGGAAATCGTGAGACTTCAAAAAAAGAAGTTAAAGGATTACAGCATTGAATTGCAAACAAGAGTTGCTGAAGCTTTTAATTCAGTTGAAAACAGTATGTGTGATGGAAGCAGAGAGGAATTGTATCAAAAATTTAAGGAAATTGGATCGAACGTAATAAAAGAAATACAACAAAGTTTTATGAATAAAGAGGGCGCAACCGAGACTGTGAATGAGAGAAGGTTGTGTGAGGAAATTGAAGGTTTTTGTTTTCAAAAATTTAATGAAAAAATCAACTCTATAAAACAAAGGGCGGGGGAAGAAGAAAGAAACTCCCTCGTCAGTCGCAAAAACAAAAAGTCAGAACAGAAAAAAGAGAAGGAAACAAAGCCAAAGCCCAATACGAAGACTTCTGGGGAAGAAGAAACTACTACCACAAGTGTTGCAGTGGGGAATGAACCAAAAGATGATGGTGTATTTAGAGAAGAAGACCACATCAAAATTGGAAAATATGTCTATCTCATGTTTACCAATTACAAAGGTATTAAAAAAATCAATATAAGGACTGTTTTTAACCAAAATGGTAAATTTATAATGACGAAAAGGGGAATAACACTAAATAAAGAAGAGTTTGACCGTTTGCAAAACAACATTGAAAAAATAAAAAAGTGGGTTGACTAATTTCTGGTTTTTGTTGTGAGAAAAATGGTTTTGCTTCAAGTTTTGAACCCAAAATAAGTTCTCTAAAAAAGATCTTTCCAGACGGATGAGAATATTCGTTTAAAATGCCAAACTCGTTTAATTCATTTGGCCCACTCATGTCCACTTTCACATCCCCTTTACTCGCTCCTTCAACACCAGCCATTCCAACACAAATCAACGATTTGGACCTGGAAAACATTGTTGTTACGTTTAACGATGGAACACAAGAAATTCATCCAAGACCCTTGCATTTAAAAACATTGCTTTCTCACCAATCTCTTAATAAAAGTGATTTGGTTGCTCTCATGGTTAATGGTAAAGTTTATTCAACAAGTGATGTCATTAATACAGGAATAGCCAATATTGCGCCAGTGTTTTTAAATTCATATGAAGGGTTGGCAGTTTACCGAAGATCGTTGGTAATGGTATTTGCAACTGCTGCTTTCAAGACATTTGGGAGTTCATTTGGAATAACTATTGAACATCATGTTAATAATGGTTATTTGGTAAAGAAATATTCATGTGGTGAATTTACGCAAGAGGAATGCGATACAATCAAAGCAAAGATGGTTGAACTTGTCAATGAAGGCAAAGAAATGAAAAAAGTAACATTGTCACATGCAGAAGCAATTAATTATTTCAAAAAAACAAATAGGCCATATTCAGTTTCATTCCTTGAGAGCAAAAATGAAGATGAAATTGTATGTAGCTGTCTAGATGGGTTTTTGATGCTTTATTTAAGGCCACTATCAGCTTCAACTGGATTATTGAAGGAATTTGATTTGAGAATTTCTGCCGACAAGAAAGGATTGTTACTTTTATTCCCTCAACAAAACAAGCCAATCCCATCTATAACTGAAGAAATTGAAACCAAAAAAATATCTGAAAATTATGTTCTTTCTAACTTTGCCGGAAAAGAAATAGGGATTGAGTGTGTGGGTGATTTAAATAAAAAGATCCTTGAAGGAGAAAAGAATGTAATTATAATGATGGAAAATAGACAAGATATGGAAATTGCGAAAATTGCTGATGATGCAGTTGAGAAAATATTGCATCATGGAGTTAAATTAGTTTCTATTGCTGGCCCAAGTGCATCTGGTAAAACTACTTTTAGCAAGAAACTCGGGGTTCAATTGAAGTTGAGAGGAATTACTCCTGTTGTTTTAAGTACTGATGATTATTTTGTTAACAGAGAAGACTCTCCCAAAGATGAATTTGGTAAATACGATTTTGAATGTCTTGGGGCCATGAGGCTAGACGCTTTGAACCAAGATTTAATTGCCTTATTTGAGGGAAAAGAAATTCATCCTTCAATTTATGATTTTAAAACAGGTAAAAGTATTGTCTTGAAGGATAAAACCTTAAAACTACCACCCAATGGAGTTATTGTGATGGAAGGACTTCATGGAATTGATGAAGGATTAACACCAGCCATTCCAAGAGAACAAAAGTATTATATCTTCATTGCTCCACTCACTCAATTGAATGTTGATGAATACAACTTCTTAGGAAATCAAGTTCTTCGTTTCTATAGAAGAATTGTTAGGGATTATCGAACAAGGAATTATACTGCATCTCATACACTGAAGAGTTGGTTCAGTGTTGCCAAAGGAGAAGAAAAGTACATTTTCCCATTTGTAGACAAAGCTGACCAAATTTGGAATTCATCAATGGATTACGAAATCTCAGCCATTTATCCATATGTCCTTCCATTATTAAGAACAGTTCCAGTTGATGATCCAAATTATAATATGGCTTGTAATTTATTGGAAACCCTCCAAATGTTCATGCCAGTCGATGACCACCTCATTGGTTGCACATCTCTTATCAGGGAATTTATTGGAGGAAGTGTTTTCGAATAATAAACAAATTCAATCGAAATATTCAGTTTTAATTACTTTGTTTCTTTTTATTCACATCTGATTCCCTCGTCACAACAGCTTTTTCTTTTTTCTTCATTTTTTCCAAGGCGGGCATAACTTTTTCTTTGTGCTCATTTAAAATTGATGTCTCGACTTCTCCAAACAAACTAACTGGGTTTGAAGGTAATAGTTGTAGCAATTCTTCTCTCCCCACCCATATGTCCTGTTCTTGTTCCTCGCAGTCCATTTGAATTTTCAGACGATCTCAAAATTCAAATGACAGTTTCATCACCCTTGAAGTTGCTTATAATTGGAATTGTTACTCGTTTTATTTACTATGGATGGATGTTAATTTCTTCTGGCATATTACCTTCTTATGACCTACAGACTTATCTACTTTCTGATAAGGTATCCCCCTTTTTCGCTCCTTTTGCGAGTTGGGATGGTGTTCATTTTGTTTCCGTTGCAATGAAGGGCTATATTCACGAACATCAACACGCATTTTTCCCCTTTTACCCTTTGACCATAAGACTATTCTCTTCAATTGGTGTTGCGTTTGGATTTACAGAAGCTGACATTTATATATTCTTTGGGCTTGTAATTTCCTTTGTTGCTTTCATGGTTTCATTATTTGTATTATATTACATGACCAAGGAATTAATGGGAGAAACATTTGCGTTTAAAACAGGATTAATATTTTGTTTTGCACCAGCCTCAGTATTTCTTACTTCCGTTTGTTTTGTTATTTTTGGGCCTTGAAGATTTTCATATTTTTAACTCACCTCCAGGTTTATACTGAATCGTTTTATGGTTGTTTCTCTTTATTGGCTTGTTATTATTTACTTTCCAAGAAAAATATTGCAATGTCCTGCTTATTTTTCACACTTTCATCTTTTGTGAGAAGTAATGGGTTGATTAATATGGGGTTTGTTCTCTATTACTGTGTAAATACATTGATTCCTTTCTCTTCTTTCCCAAAAATAAAGGAAAGACTTTCCCTCAAACACATCGCCCACACAATCTTATTATCTATCTCAAATCTAGCTCCTTTCGTTATTTATGTTTATCTGGCTTCATCACCATTTTGTGAATTAGATCCACTTCCATCGTATTGTCACTCCAAGTTCCCAAATGTTTACTCATACAATCAGTCCAGATATTGGAACCAAGGATTTTTGAAATATTGGAGGGTCAAAGAAATTCCTAACTTTTTGTTATGTGCCCCAGCCGCCATTATTTCTTTGATTTCGTCTGTTGTTTATTTGAAGAAATATTTCCAAAGACACCCACTCTTTTGCTCAACAATAAAGACAACTGAAAACACAGGAACTAAAAGGTTTATGCTTCAAAGTGATGTTCTAGTTTATGTTGTCCATTTATTTGTATTAGTTGTTTTTGGATTGTTTTGTATGCACACCCAAGTTATCACACGATTTATTTCCGCATGCCCAGCCTTCTATTGGGGGACGATCTGGCTAACCGAACAAAAGCAATATGGTATTTTGCGATACCTTCCAATCTTTTATTATGTTTTCTTTACATTCTTTGGGGGAGTAATGTTTGCTTCTTTCTATCCTTGGACATAAAACAACAAAACTAAAAAAATGTTTTTTTGTTATTTGGTTGGTTATAAAAATGTTATTTGGGTGTTAAAATTCACAACAAGGCGAAGCATCCATTTTGAATTCGTCATTGTCGTTGTTTTTGAAAAAAAGTGATTTAATATGAAACTTGAAAATAACTTTTTCAAACTCAACTATTTAATTCATTATGCAACAAATTAAATTTCCCACTTCCATCTCTTTATTTTCTTTTGGTTCGTTCGGAAAACCAATCAACGGGTTCGTTGAAATTAACGTTCCTTTCCCAGCATTTATTACTAAAATTCAATTGGTTGTCGTTTCATGTTTCACTGGAGTTAAATTAATCGGAGTTACACCACCCCAAGTCCCTCCTTTAAATATTGATTCTAATATTGACCAATGGCAAAGATTAACGAGTTATCTTTCACCAATACTAACTGTTGATTGTTCTGAACCTTCGCTCAAAGACTCAACCAGAAATTCTTTGTTTATGAGAGAACTCCCTCCTGGAATTCACCGTTTTCCATTTTCATTTATCCTTCCACAGAATCACTGTCCAATGTTAGTTTTACCAAATGAAGACCGAATTCGTTTTGTGTATGAAATAAAGGCAGTCGTTTTTACCAAGGTTAATTCATTCGACTCTGATTACTTCCCTTTGCCAATGCTTTTCCATACACTTTCAGAGCTACAGTCCCCTCCTGCCAAAATTGAAACTCCTTTTAATGGTGACTCAAAAGTGACTGTTACAATGCCAAAAACTACTTATTTCACTGGTGAACGAATGGATATTACTCTCACTTTGGGTCTTGCAAAACCAATTTATCGGGCACACTTAAGTTTAGTTGCGGTCTACAGGGCCCCAGGATGTATTCATCGAATCACTTTAAATTCTACGGTTATTCCATTAAGCCCTGAGCCCAAGAGATTTTTAATTGACATTCTTCCATCAGTTCCACCAACAATTGTTACTCAATTCTTCAAATTTGAACATTTTGTATTGATTGAATTATTCCTCCAAATGGGACCACCATTAAAGGTTTATGTCCCAATCACCATCATAACCTCGCAAGATGAAAATATCAAACAATTGTACGCAAAAATTTGTGGTGTCATATTGCCTTCTCTTCCATACTTCGGCATCCACAACAGACCTTCTCCTCCCTTCCCCTCATCCATTGTTGATGGAATGCAAGAAGGGGTGACTGAGTTTTCCGGTAATGTTTGGTTGAACCATATTGAACGAAGTGTGCATAGGACAAAGGATGGAGAGCCCATCGAAGAAGTCTATCCATTATATATGAATTCTTTGTTACCAAAAGGTTGGATTCTTGCCAACAGTAGAAATGAAAATTATTTTATTGATGTTGTCCATAAAACTACGTCATGGAAAGATCCAAGGGATGATATGCTTATTAAGCCGCAACATGTATTAAATAATTCAAAAGGAGTGTTGAATGTTATGGCCATTAGTGCTGAGGGATTGCCAAGTTGTTCCAAAAAACATCCTGAAATATTTGTGATGGTGTTTACCGATTTCCAGAGAGTTTTGAGAACTGAAGCATCAAAAGGAACTGACCCAGTGTTTATACCTAAAACACTTGCAGTGGAATTGGATGGTATTAGGGAAAATGTCAATGTTTATGTTTATGCAAAAGGAAATCCTGACATTTATCTTGGAAATGTTAATATTGATTTAACTCTTTTGCCATTCCCCTCTATTATTGAAGATTGGTTTTATTTGCAACCAATGGCCTTTACTGATAATGTTACTTCTGGCCGAATTAAATTGAGATTGGCTTATTTGGAAAGGCCAATGGCATTAAATGATGTTGTTCCAATGACAATTACCCATGTATTGACAAGCTCGAACACTCCATTTTTCCCAACAACCCAAGGATATGAAGAAGAAATTGAAAATCAAACAAAACGATTGGCGAAAGGAGGAATAAAAATGATAAAAAAAGAGGGTAATAGAATTGTGTTGGCTTGGGAAAAGAGTAATGGTGGGATTATTGAAAACAAATATGAAAACCAAAGTATTGGCGTTAAAGAAAAGGTCAGTCAGCTGTTTGGGGGAAAGAAAAAGGAAGAGGAAATACCGCTAATTGATGTCAGTTCTATTAATAATGGTGATTTTGAGAATGGAAACAATTTATTTGACAAGGGATATGTTGATATGGCACAAGTCACGGAAAGTATAATGAATGCAAAACATGAAGAACTTAATTTGAATGACCCCGCCCCAAGTCAAGTCCCAACAAAGAAACCATTACCCGTCCTACCCCCAAAAGTTGTTGTTAATAATAACGATGAGACAAATGAAGAAAGTCCCAAAGGAATTGATAATGTTAATAACCAAGAAGTTATGAGTTATCCAATTTTAGATGATATCCCAGTTAATGCAAAGAGTAGCGCAAGTACAAGCGATGAGGATAGTGGAAATGTTCGACAAAACCTATTGGATTTAAATGAAGTAAGACCAGACCCATTGAAAGACTTTTTTGCAACCAAAAAATAAAACAATATTTTTTCAGTAATTTTGTTATTAAAAAAAGTAAATAAAAATTATTTAAATCAAAAAAACATCAAAAAAAGTATTTGGCTTTATGAAACTCTTCACCCTTTTGCTTTTATGTTATTTGTGTAAATCGCATATCAATGACGATTTTATTGTTTTCATCCATGTTGATGGTTATTTTTCTTTACATTCCGCTCGAAATGGAGATCTGATTTGGAAAAGCCCACCAGTTCATCCATTTATTGAAACTACTGCTGAACAAAGTATTTTACCATCAAGTGACTCTTCTCATTCATTATTTGAATTTGATTTTACTGAAGGTAATTTTAAGAAAATTCCATTTTCAATTGACCAACTTCACGACAAAAGTCCATTTTTAATTGGTAAACAGGAATATATCACTTATCAATTTGAACATTATTACGGGTTTGATTTGGATTCAGGGTTTATTTGTTTCGATAATTGTTCTTTGTATTCGAAAACAAAAGAGATTTACCCATTCCATGTAACACAATACCAAGTTATTGCAGTTGATTTAGGAGTATTAAAGTTTGTTTAATTAAGTAACAAATACAAAATATATTAACTTTTTATTTAGAGACAACATTACATTATCTTTATATGACATTCCAAATTCGTTCAATTCATCATATTCATTACGAGTTGACTTAATAAAAAATGAATTAGAATTATTTAATTCACATGAATTTACACATTTTTGGACTCTCCCAATCAATTTTATGCCAATCAAATCATTTTATTTTGAAAGAAGAACCAATTTATTGTACAATTTAGATGTCAAATATTCTGCGGTTCAAAGTCAACAGATTTATTTGGGTGTGTTCAATCAAAATAATATTCAATTACTCTACTGTATTGTTCCAGATTATTTAAATGTTTGTTTTGATGTAGAAATGGAAAATGAAAAAAAGAAATGTACCAAAGAAATGAGATATAACGCAGTTTATATTGATCCAACCACCAAAATAAAAGATGAATCAATTACTTCAAAGGATTTTAAATCCATCAGTCAAGACGAATTTAAGAAATATGAAGATATGCAAAGTTATATCAAAGAATTAAAACAAAACTCTTCAAAAACAAATCGAAATGATGAACAATTGACAAGTGAAACGACTTTTATTGTTGTTCTTTCCTTTATTACTGTAGTGTTAGGTTTTATTGTTGTTGCCATGTTGGTTTATATCAATTTTATTCAAAAGGGAATCAGTTCTTCAAATCAAGTTTCGACACCAACAAAGATAATACCAAAAGACATGAATTATATAGGGGTGTACTTTACATGTTCAAAAAAGGTGTTGGGCCATGGCAGTTTGGGGACAATTGTTTTTGAAGGAACCGCAAATAATAAAAGAGTTGCAGTTAAAAGAATGGTGAAAGAATTTTATTCATTTGCAAATAATGAAATGCAGATTGTTAATATGACAGATGAAAAACCACATTTGGTGAGATATTATGGTAGTTTTGAAGATGAAAATTTTGTTTATTTGGCGATAACCTATTGCCCTTACACTCTCGATGAATATTTGGCTTCTTTGGAAGGTGAAGAAAATGAAAATGAACATAAAACTATTATGAAACTCGATGAAGAAAGAGTGAGATTAATGAAAGAATGTGCTATTGGAGTATATTATTTGCATACATTGGGAATTGTTCATCGTGATATTAAACCTTTAAATGTGTTGGTTGACGAAAATGGGGGAATTCGAATTACTGATTTTGGTCTTGCGAAAAAGTTAGACCCATTGACCACTTCATTTAGTAATTCAAACATCAAAGGAAGTATTGGGTGGCAAGCACCAGAAATGCTTAATGGAAGTCCAAGACTATCAAAAGCAGTGGACATTTTCACATTGGGATGTTTATTCTATTACATAGCAACCCGAAAACATCCATATGGTGATTCTGTTGTGAGACAAAACAATATATTAAAAGGGGTTTGCACTAAGACTGAGTGTTGTTATGATAATTTATATCAAAGCGAGTTTATTGCATGTTTCAACGGCATGAATAAGAGAAATCCCAATGAACGAATGAAAATTGAAGAAGTATTGAGCCAACCATTATTTTGGAATTGTAAAAAGCGATTAGAATTTGTACAGAAATGCTCAGACATTATTATAGCTGAAAAAAATACGACAGTATCAAAGAAGTTGGATGTTGCTGGTGTTGTTATTCAATGGAATAAAGAATTATCTCCAATTATTTTGCAATCAATTTCCAAATATCGAATATACGATTTTGACCATACAATCGATCTTTTGAGAGTAATTAGAAACCAATCACATCACTACTACACCCTTCCCCAAGAAGAAAAGGATTTATATGGCTCTTTTCCTGATGGATTTTATAAATACTTCCATTCCAAATTTCCGTCATTATGCACTGTATTATATTCCATAATGAAAGAACAATATTTGTCCAATCCGATGTTGTCTGAATTTTTTTCTCCAACTTTCTAAATAAAAGGACTTAAAGAATAATTCAAAAATATTTATTTATGTTGAAAAGGGATTTTAAAGATAATAGTAAAAATATAATATCATAAACTATATAAATAGAACAAAAAGAAACTCGAAAAAACTTTGTGGATGTTTGACTTAAGGAATGTACTCTCCAATTTTTATTGCCAACATATGCCTATTTACAATAAAAATCCGCAAACCCCAGTGGCTTTTATGTCATTTGGATTAATCCACTCAATGTTTTGGTCGGAAACTGCACACATATCAGATTCAATTCATTCTCAAGCCAATGAGTTAACGTATGAAGGAGTTGTCGAACAAGCAGAAACGTTAAAATGCAAATTAGAAGAAGAAAGAGAAAAAACGTTATGGGGAGATATTCGTCCGCCTCAAATCAAAGGATTATTATTGAGCCTTCGGTGGAAATTATATTTAAAATGCCTTCCAACAAATAGTTCGCAGTGGATTTCAGTTATTAGAGATGAAAGAAAACTTTATGAAGATATGTGTCTTCAATATTCAGATGACTTAATTTATTTATGCAATGATAACCCTTTGGAGTCGTACTCGAATGAAGCGAATTTAATAGCTCCAGACCCTGATGAAATTACAGGAATTGATACTGAAAAAGTAAAGGTTTCTTGGGACATTAAAAAGGATATTCGAAGAACTAAATTGGAAAAGAAATTTCAGACTTGCGAAAATCGTCAAATGCTTCATCGAATACTCTTTTTATATGCAATCAAACATCCAGAAATTAATTATACACAAGGAATGAATGAATTAATAGCAATATTATTCAATGTTATTATACTTGATTATTCAAGAATATCTAAATTACTTGAAAATCAAGCAAATTCATTAATGAGCACTTTTTTAAGAGAAGTATTTTCCCCACAGTATTTGGAACATGATGTTTATTCATTATTTGAACATTTAATGGAAATGGTTAATGTTTGGTATGAAAGTTCAGAAAATGATTCAAACAAAATACTTTCGAGATGTGAGCAGATAGTAGGAATTTTAAGCATAAAAGATCCACATATACATCAAGTATTTTCTGATTTGGATGTTGAACCACAATTGTTTTTATTACGATGGGTAAGAATATTGTTTTGTCAAATGTTTAATACATCTGAATTATATTATATTTGGGACATTCTATTTGCACATAGTGATCCGTTGTCCTTATTGGATTATTTATGTGTTGTTTTAATGTTACTTCCAAGGAGTAAAATATGTAGCGGAGATGGATTGAATGTGTTCAATATCTTTTTTAATTATCCAAACGATTTTTCGATATATTTTATAATTCATTGTGCCCTTGCTGCTGAAAAAGAAAAAAATCGACCAATGTTTGAAATGTTGCGTCCTGTGTTGTCTTTAAAAAAAGATAAAAAAAAAATGAGATCTCCTTCAATGCAACAACTCCAGAGAGAATTAACTTTTGATACCTCAAACTCTCTGGATACTGATTCAATGTATGCCCAGCTCGTGTTTATCGAAGACGGTTTAGAAAAAGCGATTGACCTACTTCCGCCTTCTTCCAAAGAAAGACAATTAGTTTCGGATAGTTTAAAAGAGTTAATAAAATTAAAGATTGAAGTGAAGTCTGCCCAAACCTTTCCGAAAAGGAGGGATTATTAAATATTTTTGTGAAAAATGTTATTTTAGTTTTTGTTGAAAACGGCCAAGAAGAAAGTTATGGCGTCATGAATTCCTTACCAAAAATTCAATTTATGGTTTAATTTTTGGAATTCATGATTTTAGAACTAGGGCATCGAATAAAATAGAAAAAGTTGAACCACAAACAATTTTAAATATCAGTTATGCGTATTAAATAATGATATTAAACATGCGTAGTCTCGCGTTAAAAGCGAGTAGAGAGTTGATTAGTGCGAATGACAATTGATTTGTCTTTGGTGTTTAAAAACGAACATATTAATTGGTTAATACGTTCACCTTCTGTTAGGATAGAATCAAACTGAAGGGAAGTGCTTTCATTGTAAATGGAATTAATAATTTCCAATTTTTTCGTTTCTGACTTTCCCTTCATTGGTTTGGCAGAGAAATTATAACCATACTCCATTAGAATATCCATTAGCAAATGCAGCTCTTCAATTTTCTTGTTGTTTTGGTATCTCCTCCAAGCAGTTTTTTGGGTGACCCCTTCTCTCATGTCCTGATTCATTTGGTCATGACACCTTCCCTTTAAGAATTCATCCATATAAATTATATCATTACCTCCAAAGTCCAAAGATATAATTCTCATGAATTGTTGGGTAACAGTACTTTTTTTGGCTGGTTGTCCAATGGTGACGGTGCAGTATTTGTTCAGCAGCCCAATCAAAATGGATTGTTGGATTGTTTGGGCATTTCTAAATTCTCGGGAAGCCTTTAGAACTGGAATTTTGCGGTCAATTTTCTTAACATTTTCAAAGTCATTAGTGTTTATTAGTTGGTCCGACATTAAATAACAGCGAAGTTATGAACTACTGAAAAGCAAGTTCTGTTCCGCCTATAAATACCAAGGTTTTTTAGTTTTATTTCTATTTTTGGTTTGTGTCATAAAGCGGTTAAAATTAGTTGAACCATCACACGTTTTTCCGGTGGAGAATAGGAAACAGTGGTTTGAGAATAAAACAAGTTTCTTTGTGGATGAAAAGCCAAGGAATTATATTTTTACCAAAAAAAAACAAAAATAGATAATGTTAGAAGATAGAACCCCGAAAGGTGAGAGGTTGAAAGAAAATAAAAATGTTTGGAAAAGTCAGGAATACTTTAAAATTATGCCAACAAAAAATAAACAATGAATGGAATATTATAAATAAATTGCGGGCTGTTTGTTTATGATTTCAAACAAAAAAAACTATTTTGAATTTCACACGAATTAAAATAAAAATAATTAAAATTCAAGTATTTCAAACCCTCCGCATTCTTCGCGTTTGACATTTATTTCTTTGTCATTGATCCCCAGCATGTTTTTACTGAAACCTTTTAAATCATTTAATTCTTGAACTGACCGACAAGTGAACGCAAAAACTACTGAACGTTCCAGTTCTTTTGGTAGTAAACACTTAACGTCAGATAATGTTGAGACATAATCCTTTTCATCGAAATTAGTCGGAGATTGGGCGCATGGACGAACTATGTGAGGGTCTAAGAAAAGCAGTTGGTCGTGATGCATTCCAAAGAAATAAAACGCTTTTTGTTTTGAACCACCAACCATTCCTGCAAATAAATAGAAAGAAAAAATAACATCAAATCGTTCTTCAAAATTATCGGGAATGGTAAATGGGATAAACACAATTGTTGACTTGGTTAAACCTTGTAATGTAAAACTATTTGATACTATTTCACATGCAAATGATTCATTTACATCTAAATTTACAATTTCAGTAAGGGCACGACAAACGATTGACGGAGGAAGAAACGAGTTACCGTTGGGATTTGCGTTTAAAATTATTTTGGTTGTAAATAATGAATGTATTGAGTATGGGCACTTAAAATGATAAAAATCAAGAAATCGGTTGATAACTGATTTGGTTTCAACATTTTCCTTTCCAAATAATTTTATGATGGCATTCGCTAATAACATCTGAGACGCCCTTATGGTGCATCCCCATGCCCCATCTGAGGTTAATGATGTATTTGGCAATGCGGAGAAATTTGATCTATAAACAAGGTATATTAACGAAGTGAATGCCGAATAAGCCTTGATGTGCGTAATGGCAACATCTAAAAAATTGGAGGTGTCTGTTCTAACGATATGGGGAGGAAGTAATTCGCCTAAGAACATAATAAATTCATTTGGATAAAGGACTGGATTTGAATATGTGTTTGGAATGTAATTATAAAATTGTGACATCACATTTGATTTTTTTTGGCTAAACCATTGGAAAAACGGTATGTTTTGAGTTGATTCTTCATATATTTTTTGGTCTTGTTGCATATTTACAAATTCAACTTAAATTTAAGATCAATGAAGAATTGAAAATACTCGGAGACTTTTTGTAAATAACACAATTTAATTAATTTTTTGTTATTTAAAGAAAAAACAAAAAACTGATAAAAATCATATTATCGTAATTTCAATGAGATTTCTTCTTTATGTATTTTTTATTGTCGTGTTGGCCAATGCTCAATATGGAAATCCTACGCTGATCGATGTTTTCTTGGAAGCTGGTCCCAAAGTGAAAGGTAACAGCTATTTGTCACAAGCGAAAGAAATGGCAAAGAAAAAAGTCGAAATGGAAAAACTAATTGCACAAGCCTCTGCTGCGGTTTCACACATGAAACGTCCTTCCCTCAAAGAGCGAAACTAAGTTCAGGCGAAACGGTTAAATAACATTATTTTTTAACAAATTCATTTTATTGGTTTTGATCACAAAAAATTGTTTTTATTTTTTTAAACTTTTGAAATAAAAAAATCTTGAGAGAAGGGGACATCTAAAAATAAAATGGCTATGCAACTGTCTGAAAGTGTCTGAGAAAAGAAAAAAATTTCCGAACTTTTTTCTTTTTCTTGGCTTTTCAATTTTGTTTTGGTTTTGCTCATTTCTACCTTTTCAAATACAAATTAATTCCTAATGAGAAATTAATGCGGGAAATGTTTAAAATTAATTGGAAATAAGAGTAAAATTACACGATGGCTTAAAAAATCATAACGAATAAAGCTATGAACCAAATGGCCAATGCCCCACAATTATGGAGGCATAAGATCATCGAATCATCCGATAATTTATCACCAATACTTTTAACAATTTGCCTTTGTTCATAAGTTTTTAATTCATCATTTTTGCTGAAGGTAGTAATTTTAAATTGGCCAAATTCAAAACCATCTTTAATTTGGGTTTGGGCCATTAAGCTCATCCACTCTTGCTCTTGGTTTTGAAAGATACAAAAATGGGTATCGCCTTGGCAAGCAAAAATAACCAATACCACTGCGCATACAATCAAGACCTTGTGGCTCAATATATTCTTAAAAAATCTATCGGCAACGAATATTTCTCCGCTTGGTATAGTGAGCATAAGGTACTTGAATTTGACGATTTTTGAGTGAGATCTCTGAATAAATACAATCCCCTTTTTTGTTTTCATTTTTTTACTATACCTTTTCATTTGGTTACTATAATTTAAAGATTTCTCTTTTTTTAAAATCTTCAAATAAAAATTCTCTCGTTTGAATTGCAGCGTTTCTTTTCTTTCTTTTCGTATTTGCAGTGAATGTCAAAGGGTTCTGCTTCTTTTCTTTCGATCAAATTCCTTTTTTTTTGAGCCATTTCGCAAACGCAGAACTTCACATTTTTTTACACCAACTTTTATTCTTTCAACTTTTTTATTTTTTTAAATTGAATCATGGCAATTCTTCCGTTTTTGCTCAACGATTTTTTTTCTTTTTCTAGTTTATTTTATTATTCACTCTAGTTATTTGATTTTTTCACGCCTTTCCACTCAAAGAACTTTTGAAGCAAATATTTTTAGAATGGGGGCGCCTCTGAAAACAATAACAAAATTATCATTTTGTGTTTTTAGATGAACTCAATAAAAAGAATGAAAAAACTGAAAAAGTTTGATTAAATGATTTTAGATAGTGGTGATTTAAAATTGATACCTGCCACTCATGAGGATGAAGGGTTATTAGTATTTGACGAAAAGACAAGAATTTTATTATACGAAAAAGTTTTGAGCGAAATCAATAAGCAACCATTATTGTTTTTATCGAATATGTCTTTTAAAAACCAAATGAACAGAGACAAATGCATGTTTACTTTTTCGATTTTTGGTGCTTGTTTCTTTGATGGAATTACTTCAAATTCAACAAATACCATTTTACAAGCAATCGACATTTACGATAAGTGGATCACTTCATCACCAAGAGCCCCGTTACTTTCAAACGAATTTCTAATTCTCATGTTCAACCAATTAACTCTTCCTTTTTCAACAACATCCGAACCAAATATATCAGAGCGACTAGACTTATTGCTTAAAATTACAACTTTACTGAGAAGAATTTCCGTTATGGAAGCCAAACCATCCTCGACTGATTCATCTCAAATTGATCAGCGACTGTTGTCCCATTTATTAAAAATACACTTAATTATTTTAAATAAAATAATGATTAGTGCATTCTCTAATGACAGACAATGTATCCCCAGTTTATCGGAAACAATGTTTAGTTTATTACTTCTTTGTGAGCCAACTCATGAAATAAAGCAAATTTATAAGTTGTTTCCCAAACTATTTGCCCAGTGGATGCCATTTCAAGAATTTCGTTCAGTTTTCATTAAGTTCCTTCCAGAAGTTCAAGGAATTTATTTAAGTCACTATAGGTCATTACCAATTATTCCAATAACCCCTCCTTTTCCTTCAAATTTTCCTTTTGGCCCTTTATTTATAAAAGAGGGGCATTTGAGATTGCTATGGATGGTTTTAATTCCTTGTTGCAATGTATCTAAACTTATTCCCACCGCTTTATTGGAAATATCCAAAACAATTGGTGATTTACTGGATTCTGCTTTGTCTGCAGGGATGGGGGTCAGTGTATTAAATAGGTATTATGGTAATTTATACTTTTCTTTGGTGCAACAATACAACCATTTAACACACCAAGAAGCAATTACTTTTTGTATTATCAAAACATTAGATTTCTATGAAAAAAGAGTTCAAGAAGTCCGAAATACTTCTTTATTGTTGTCCAGCGCCATGATTTTTATTAAATACTGTCTAAATTCCGAGTCAATTAATATTGTGATGGGAACGTTATCTTCATTTAACAGACTATTAAACGCTCACATATCCGAATTCATTTTATTATACAAAGACGTTGTTTATTCAATGTTACAGCTTACTTCTATTTATGATACCTCAAAGGATAAGGTACCATTGGCCACAATAATTGAAACAATACATTCATTGAAATATTATTTCCCACTATTGAAAGAATGCGACAAAATTAATAATTGTGTTATAAATGTTGACGAAGTTGTTAAAATGCAATTAGTCGTATTTACAACAACAGACCAATTGGGATTATTTCCAAAGGGATATTGTGAAAAATATTTCAACGCAGTCGCCGATTTCATTGCCGTTTTTGGCGGAATAAGTAGAGTTGAAATATGCAATTATCTTTATAGTTTTGAAGGGACAATACAAAGAAGTATTAATTGGCTATTCCAATCTTTTGATTCAAAGGAATTTGTGGGTTTATATCGTGTTTTTGAATCAATCCTTACAATTATCCGCAACGCCGAATATCCGCATAACATCATTAAGTGCTTGGGCGAAATTTTGATTGGTGTTGTTTACAAATTAATACACAATACTTCTGCCCAAATCATCAATTGTTTTATTGACAAAGTAATCGAGTTTGCGACATACAATGAAGTCATTTCAAAAGAATTATTTATTAAAGTGGATGATATGATGAAATATATTGCTGACAATGATTCAATCCTTGTAAAGAAGAATTTGGAAAAAATCATGGCTTTTTATTACTTTTGCATGAGCCATGGTATTCAAGAATTGCATTACAACCGTCTTAATGAAGAGCAATTATTAAACACTATTTCAACCAACCCAATTACTTTTGGGTTATCTACAAATTCTAATGTTGTGATGCAAACAAAAGAATTAAGTGAAAATGATTTGGAAAGAATCACTATTTGGTCTGAGGGAAGTAGGATTGTTTCTTGCATCAAAAACAGCCCTAAAGAATTAATTGTTATCACACGAGGATGGAACGGAACTGAAACACATTTCGTTACAAATACCAATGGGCCACAAAGGAGAAGCGAAAGTATTGTTATGGAAAAAGAAATGGTGTGGAACGAAAAATATGTGGAAGATTCCCAAGGAATTACTGAATTTAATAGGGCAATTTGCAAGGGAAAGGGATTGACTATCGATGAAATGGCTTCTAACTTTTGTAAAACCAAAAGGCCAAAGGGAAAAAAAGAAAAGAGAAGGTACAAAGAGGATTGGGCAAACAATGAGTTATGTATTTTGTGGAGAGGTTCAATGATGAGAAATGAAGAAAGAAGGGTCTGTGTTTTGGAAAATGATAAAATAATCAAAGAGCTACAGGGGATTATGGCCACGAGCGTTAGAAACAGAATATATTTTAGAATTGTCCAAAGGGACTCAGATATTATTGATGATGCAAAGGTTCTTACTGAAACGAGAGACTCCACACTCCAAGTTGTTTTTAAAAAAGAGAACAATAAATGGGTTGGGAAAAGAAGAAGGAATGCACATGAGTTTATTTATTGTATTGGGGAAGAAGAGGGAGACAATGAAAATAAAACGAAAAATAGTGTTGTTGTTTTCTTGGGTCATGAAATTCCAAAGCAAACACAATGTGAGGAATATGTTGTTGGAATAAAAACTGTTGATTGGAGGATGAGGAAAATTGAAATCAAGTGTGTCGACAAAATCGAGTACATCGGGTTTAGGAATGAAGAGGATGTCATTGAAACTTTGGAGGGAGAAATAATGAGGTTAATGCAAAGAGATTTTCCTGAAAAAATGGTTATGTTAGAATCTGATGACATCATTAAAAAAAGAATGATTGAGGCGTGTGAAACAAACAAATGGATGTGCGATGATTGTGTTGGAACATTTTTGGGACGAAACAAAATGATCCGTTTCATTGGATTTTGGAATGACAAACACTACAAAAGTTTTAAAAATGAAATTTTTCAAAGTCAAGAAAAGACTTTAGAAGGGCATGTGGAACACATGAATGAAGTAAATGAGATGTCTCAAACAGTGAAAGATACGACGGTAAACGATGGAGACGAGAAAGAAAGGAAAAGAACAATTGTCATTGGCGAGAATACAAAATCGAAAGTTGGTAAAAAAAATGAAGAAGACTTCGGAGGGTTTGAAGTTATTGAAAAAATGGGATGGTCTATCTCTCCAGAAATGATACCCACCGACGATTTCGGCAACGTACTTAATTAATATTTTTATATTCGCTTTGGCATGACATTCAAAAAACAACTGAATACATAAATCATTTATTTAGGTTGTCAAGGGCTTTTGAAAAACTACCATTTGAATTCTTTATTGCCTTTTTAATTTCATTTTCATCTTCAAACCCAAGTTGTTTTAGGAGATAGAATTGATATTGTTCTTCGTCTGTTAAGGGTTCACAAAATTCGAAAATATTGTATGGTTGAACCAGTACTTCCCTCATTTCGAAATCTTCATTGCTTTTATTTGCGTCATAACTAATGTTATCTAAACCATCTTGGATGTCACCACTAATTATTTGGTCCAGTTGCTCACTTCCGATATTATCCAATTTCTTCAAAAACAATTCATTTTCATTTTTTTCAACCTCCATTAAAAATGGATTTCTGATGTATTTTTCAATTCTCTCCACCCTTTCCTCACTCATTGGGATTAGCCTATTTCCTTGTTGTACAAAAAATAGAATCTCCTCATTCATAATAGGTTCAATCGTACCATTTCCCTCAACATCCATCTCTTCAACCCCATTCTCAGCCAATTTACTTCCTTTTTTTAAGGCAATAACCTTCCTTTCCTCCTTCGTTTCCAGGGAAGTGAAATCCAACTTGTCGTCATCACCAATAATTGTGCCGTTAAAGTAAAAATCGTACTCGCTTTGGTTCATACCCATAACTTCTCCAATCATCCTTTTTACTTCCTTTCCGTTGTCACTGCCATTCAATACAATTTTGGTCCGTTTGTTTATTGCGACACAAATTCCTTCGACCTCCATTTCGTTTACCTTTCCAAAACTTCTGTCCCATATCCCTTCAATTTTTCTGTTCACCAAAATAAACAAATTATTTTATCAACAAAACAAAAGATTTTCGTTTGTTCGAACAAATAACAAACTAAAAAAAGAACACTTTCTTATTCCATTTCCCTTAACATTTTACGAATATTTCGTAAATCTCTGTCGTGCTGTTTTATACGACTGCACTTACAAGGCACGTCATAGATAGTACAATCAACGCATGGTCGGTATTTTCTGTAAGTCCTAACTTTTTGAATTTTTGGTTGTTCTTTCTTTATTTGGGCTTCCCTTGCAATTATAACTTCTTTCTTTTCAACATTTTCGATTATTTCGTTTGTTTCTTGGGTGGGTTCTTCTTCGTAAGTTTTTACGGTTGTACGTTTAATTTTTTTGGGGACTTTGGTTACAACTTCTGCTTCAGTTGGATAATGAATTTTTTTGATAATAAGTCCGCTACCATTCTTTTTGACTTTTTGGCTCTTTTTCTTAATAATTATCTTTCCCCCCACAAATCCTTCCTCTTCATTAGATTCTTGTCGGACAACTCTTTTTCTTCTGCTTTGTGTCTTTCTTTTCTTTCCACCATTATTGTTAATGTTTTGAATTTTAATTTCAGGAAGTTTAATTTCAGGGGCCGCTGCAGCTCCTGATGATGCAGCAGAACTAGCTGAAGCTGCGGCTGGTGCTTGGACTTGGATTATTTGTGGTTGAGATGGGGCAGCTGGTGCTTGGATGATCTGTGGTTGGACAACAGATTGTTGTTGTTGTTGTTGCTGTTGAGGATAGATTATTGGTTGTGGCATTGG
>NWBR01000581.1:45228-114723 GCA_002914575.1 Entamoeba moshkovskii
TTGTGGAACTGGTTGTGGAACTGGTTGTGGAACTGGTTCCGGTGTTGGTTGTGGGGTGGGTTGTGGCATTGGTTCCGGTGTTGGTTGTGGGGTGGGTTGTGGCATTGGTTCCGGTGTTGGTTGTGGAACTGGTTCTGGTGTTGGTTGTGGGGTGGGTTGTGGCACTGGTTCTGGTGTTGGCTGTGGAGTGGGTTGTGGAGTTGGTTCTGGTGTTGGCTGTGGAGTGGGTTGTGGGGATGGTTCTGGTTGGCCAGAAGCACCTGATGAAGCACTTGATGAAGCACTTGATGAAGCACTTGATGAAGCACTTGATGAAGATCCACTTGAACCAGAAGAACGACCACGAGACTTTCTTGGTCCTTTGTGTTTAAGACATTCAGGGCAACATCCACACTTATTCATTGTTTCTTTCCAACATTTATTTCTAAGTCTATGTTCCTCTCTCTTCCTTAAAATTGGGTCAGTAATTTTCGACAACTTGTCCTTGAATTGAGCCTTCATCTTATTCCATTTATCCCCAAAGGCTTTTGAGGCTTTTTTAAATGACATCTTTCCATATTTCTTGAATTTTTCGGCCATTTCTTTACCCTTTGTTTTTGCTGTTTCGGCAAGTTTCTTAATACTTCCCTTAAGTTTCTTGCTCATTTTGAAGGCATTCTCCTTTATTCCGATGACTTTATTTTTCAAATCACCAAATTTACCTTTTAATTCACCGACTTTGCCTTTGACGATCCCAGTGATTCCCTTTATTTTTCCTTTAACGTTTTCTGTCAAACGACCTTTAAGATCTTTCAAGCCACCTTTGACTGCGTTTTTAAGATTATCTTTCAAATTACCTTTAAGATTTTGTAAACCACCTTTAACTGCATTTTTGAGTCCGCCTTTTATATTCTTTAAATTCTTTAAATTCTTTATCCCTCCTTTGGCGATTGACAAAGCCCCCGTATATTTCGATAATTGGGCCTTTGCATAGGTTTTACCTGCCGCTACGGCAGTTTTTAACCCGGCTTTGGCTATTCCTTTGGCACTTGAAGATATTTTTTTAACAGCACCTTTAACACCACCGGCCGCTTTCTTTAATTTTTTTTTCAATTTTTTAAATCCTTTGTCATCTTCGTCATCCCAAAATTCAAATTCATTTGAAACGTCTTCATCGAATATATCAAACATGTCTAATTCATATCGGCTGTCATTTGCAAAACTAATGCTTATGAGTAACAAAAAAAGGATTGTTAACATCCTGTTCAAACAGTATGTTGAATAATTAGTTCATTTTCCTTTTTGGGTCATTTTTTCAAAAAACATGAAACAAAAGAATATTCCTTTATTGCTAGTTCACTTGCGCTTGACTTTTCGCATAACAAGACTGCTTAAAAATGTTATTCAGTTGGCGTTAGGAAATATTTTGTTATATATAACCACAAGAAAGAAAACAGAAAAGTAACAGCCAACCAGTGAGAGAGATCGAAAATAGAAGATTAGACAAATATGGCCCACGTCAAACAAATAAACAAAACAAAAAAATAGAAGTAAGAATGAATAAATCGTAACTTAGGCACTTTCGACCATAGTTTTCAAAGCGTTTCTATCGGCTCCGGAGAAACGTTTTGCCTCAGCAGCATCCTTGATGAGAACGAATGTTGGCATGGATCTAACTCCATATTTCATACAAATTTCTTCGGCTTGGTCAACATCAACCTTAACGAATTTAACGTTTGGATGTTGTCCGGCAAGTTCTTCGAAATATGGACCAATGGATCTGCATGGACCACACCAGTTGGCGAAGAAATCAAGGACTACAGCCTTTTCAGTTGAAATGAGTGTTTTAAGTTCATCAGCAGCATTAATGTGAAGTACGGCCATTAAATATCAGAAAGCAATGATTTTTAAGATTAAATTTCCTACTATTTATTTTGATCCGTGAGGTTTTATACGTGTCGGTTCGTTTTTTGAGATCGAACTACCCAAACAACACTTTTTCTGACTAAATTGATTTACAGTTTAGTTTTTTTGGGAACAGCAAACTTGTCACAAAAATCAATAACACTTTTTATTTTGTGTTATTTTCTTGATTTTTTTTAAAGTGAGAGACGTTGTTTGGAAGCAAATTTCAGTCCAACTTCTGTGCAAAATAAATCCTTACTTCAATCCGAGGATAATGTCTGTTGAAACAGTCGTGAACAACCATTTTTACCATCTCCACTTTTCAATAAAATGAACACAACTTTTTTTAGTTGCGCCATCAGTGAAACTAAGAATTTAGAGAAGGTTTGGAAATAAAAAGAAAATTCTTAAAGTTCCTGGTAGGATGACGCCATTAGAATTAAACCAAACGATTGAGAACTGCTGTTCAAAACTATTTAATAACAACAATGAGCAATACCTACAATCCCTTCAACATTCATGAAGGGGATCCATTAACTGGGAATGCGATAGTAGTTTCTAATGGGAAGCCAATTAGAACAAATTTGAATTTACTGCTGGAGATATGTTCATTAAAAATAATGCGTCGCGATGAGTTCGAGGATTATCAAAAAAAAATAAAACAATTCAGACAATTAAGTGAAGAGGAAGAATTAATTTTGAAGGGTGTCGACAGAAAGATCAAGGCCCAAGAAAGCCTAAGGAAATGTCGAATTAAAAGAAAAGCAGAGATATTGGTTATGGAAAAAGAAATTGCCTTAATGAAAAGAAAAACAGAAGAATTAAAGAAGGAGAATGATCAAATAATGAATGTACTTGGCGGATGTGATAATTGTAGAAGTAGTGTTATTTTGAAATAAAACTTACCAATGGTTGTTATTAAATTAATTGTGAAATCATCTTTTTAAAAAACGAGGGCCTTATGATTTTTGTAAATAACACAAAACATTCTTTTTGTTATTTGAAGTAAAAAAAATATCAATAAATTATGGTTCTAAAGCCTTTTTGGGTTCCACCAATATTGAAGAAGAACATGAGTGGGCCCGACTGAAATATTCATGATCCAAACATTCTTGAATTGTAAATCTTTCTTCAGGGTTTAATACAATCATATGTTCAATAAGATCTTTCAATTCCAATGGAAGAGTGTTGTAGACTTCATTTTTATCTATTTCTGCACCAAGCAACTTTTTTTGATCAACTCCACCATTTTCACAATAAAATGGATTCTTTCCAACAGCCAACTCATACATTAATACTCCAGAACTCCAAACATCAACTTTATATGCATTATATTTTAAATGTTTTTTTATTTCCTTTAATTTTTCTTTGTCTTCCCCACATCGCTTTTCTTTACTTTCTTGTAACTCCAAATATTCATTCCATTTTCGTAACAATTCGGGTGCAAAATGAGTAGGTGTACCACATAAAGTCTCTGCCAGTTCACCTTCCCCAACCATTCTCGCTGTGCCGAAATCAGTTAGTTTAATTTCACTTTTATTCCCACTGAATAATACATTTTCTGGTTTTATATCTCTGTGAACAATATTGTTTTGATGTAAATACAATAGTGCCTCAAGGACTTGGATCATTACTTTTTTTGTAAGGCCAACTGGCATTACGTTTAATTTTTTCATTACAGTTTCTAATGACCCACCAACAAGGTATTCCATGACGATGATTATGTGTTCATCAAGGTCAAAACAATCATAAGTAATTACAATGTTCTTGTGATGTAATGTGCCAGCAATTTTATTTTCAGTGTATTTTTTATTTCTTCTTTTCTTTATGATTTTGGCAGCTTTGACCTCCTTGGTTTTTATGTCAATTACTTTTCTGACTTGTCCGAACCCTCCTTTTCCAATAAGTTCGAGAAATAAATATTTTTCAAAAAATTGATTATAACGAGGGTGTTTCCCTATGAAATCTAAATCAGAGTAAATGTAAGTAACACCTTGTGTAGGGTCTAAAAGCGTTATTTCGTCAAACGTACTAATAACAGTTTCTACATTCTTTATTAATAACTCTCCATTTAACCAAGTTCCATTTGTTGATAAATCAGTGATAGTAGTGATTCTGTCATTCCCTACAATTTTGGAATAAATACACAAATGTTTCCCACTTATTTTTTCATTCTTCAACCCCAATTTCTCACTTCTTCCTATTATCGTTTTTGTATTAATTAATAATATTGATGACATATTGGGGTTTATAGCTTTTAATTTCCCCCAGGCATTTGGTTTGTTGGTGGAGTCATTCGTTGTTGACAACATTTATCAACTCTTTTTTTTAGTAGTTCACAAACACTTTTATTTTTTATTGAAAAACATTTTTATGGATTTTGGAATTTAAATTGTTTTTAATGTGGGATTTGTTTGTTTGGTTTTCGGTGTGCTTTTATCATAAAATCCATCTACTGTTTGATGTCTTATAGAAACTTTGTGGTAACAAAACATCGGCCAACCTTGGTTGCAAAAAGCGTTTTCTGAAAAAAATGTTAAATCATAAAGTTGGTTGTCTGAAGCATCGTTGGAGATACAACAATTTTACACTTTTTGGGCGCTTAAAAGAAAAAAATTAGAACAAAAAAGAATTACAGACCCTCAAAATAACCCAATTTTTTGTTTAAACCCAATGCACAAGGGATTTAGTCAATTTTTTGTTTTTTAAAAAATTGTTGAACCCGAATTTTTGTTTTTTTTTCTTTCAAATTAAAAATTTTTGCTCTAAGTTTCCTGTGCATTGGGTTATTTTTTGTGCATTGGGTTATTTACAGCCACTGTAATTTGAATCAAAACAAACCATTAAACTTATTTTTCAACTCGTTCAAATCAAACCCCACAAAACTGGAATCACTCCAAAAAAACAAAACAAATCAAACTAGGGCCTTTTGTGGCAAACAGACGAAACAAAGAAACGTCGACTTTAAATAAAAAAATATAATATTTGTCTATAACAAATTTCATATGAAATACGAAAAATTTAAACCCAGCCATGCAAATTTAACAATTTTAAAAAGGAAAAAATGACAAAAAAAACAAAAAAGCACCAATCCAAAAATACAACTTTTTCCAAATTTAAAAACTATTAAACTTTAAATTTCTATTCAACAAACAAATGATATTAATCTCATGTATATTACTTTTGTTTACCCAAATAGCCCTCAGTCAAACTTGTAGTGGAAGTGGTTGCGTCGAATGTATTGCGACAGACACTTGTTCTTCATGTAAAGAGTTATATGACCAAACAGATAATAGTTGTTCTACTTGTGTTTCTGTTGATCCCTACCAACCAATTGGCCCAACAAACGATTTAGTTGTGTTTGAAAATGGAGTTTGCACCAATAAAACAAGTCAAGTGAAAACAGATTTTACTGACATCCCAATTTTGCTTGCCGATAACCAAACGGTTGATTTGCATTTCTCAACTTCAACACAATATTCTGTTGGTCCCTGTACTTTTCCTTCAAACAAGCAAATTCAATACCGAGGTTCTTTTTGGATTAAAATTGACTTAAGCGCCGCTTCAAACAGTGGCACCCATTATATTTTCCATGTGGCAACTCCCTCAAATGCGCCTGTCATCTCGTTCGATCTTACCCCCAATGAACCAAATGCCAGCGATAAAATATGCTACGCCCGTCAAGAAATCCTTCCTGGGGGAGGACAACTAATCCTTCCTTTACCACAAACAACTTATTACGCTTTTGTTTCTCTGGAGGATTTGACTTCATTCGACGTGGCCGTCAGTTTGACCTATGCCTTAGATTTTGTTCAAAATACTCTCGAATTGCAACAACAAGACATTGACGATTTACACACCAACAAGTCAGTTTTAAGTAAACCATTTAAAATTGCTTCGAATGGTTATTACATTAACCCAATTTGCGCTCCCACAAAATTAATGAAAGGGTTATTCTTTACTGTATCATTCGATGGTTCATACAGCTTATTAATTGACACTACCAATCAAAACAGATATTGCTATTTAATGGAATATCGTATTGACAACAGCGTTACTGAGTGTGTTGATTTTTGGGTTGGTGATTGGTGGGGGATTTGGTCGACTTCAGGTCTTGAACAGGGTTTAAGAGTCAGAATTAATGGACAACCAAGCAAAACCCGATATTTTTTCTTGGGAACCACTGACCATTCAATTAACGTCGATGTCCAGTTTAGTACTATTTGTCCTGAGCAATGTTATGAATCACTCGGAAATGGAAAATGTTCAGTTAGAAGCGGGGAATGTGTGTGCAATGAAAAATATGGTGCGAGCGATTGCAGAAAATTGTGTTACTACAACAACCAGTTTTACAATGGAGAGCAAGTCATTTCAGGGGACGGAATGTGTTATTTTGGAAGTGTTAATTGTGATGATGACTGCCATTGCAGTGGATCTACATTGGAAGGGCATTACTGTGTCAGTGACTCATGTAAAAACAAAAATACCAATGATCCCAATGTTGAATGTTTGTATAACAGCAGTTATTGCTTGCCAAATTGTAAATGTGCTGCTGGTTATACAGTCACTGCAGAACATAGATGTAAAGTAAACACTTGTGGCAATTTACTGTTGGATTCCGAAGAAGAATGTGATGGGGGAACTAACTGTGATGATTATTGTAAGTGTGTTGAGGGATATGAAATTGATCCAGATATTATAGGATCATGCAGATCAAAACCTATAGGTTGGTGGGTTTGGTTCTTAATATCCGTTGCTGTTGTAGTTGTATTTATATTCTTTATTATTGTAATTTTCTTGTTGATTAGGCTTACAAAGGCCCATAGAACTGATTTGAATGTTTTCAAAACACAACAACCATTGTACCACTACGACATTACTCAATCAACACCAACTTCCCCAAGTGAAGAAGCAAGATATACCATCGATCCATTGTATTTGGATTATGGAAATGAAAATGTACCAACAACCGTATTTGATACAAGGTATGAGGAAATTGAAGTCAAAAACTTTTCAAAGAACAAATACATGATGGTAATTGTTCATACCCCAAGTAATCCTAAATTCGTTTTCCATTTCCATTCCCAAGTCACAATCCTTAGACCAAGGCAATCCGCCACTATCACTTCATATATGACATTGCATTGTACTACCAAAATAATGGGAATGAAAATACCATACACTATTTGGTTCAGCAAACATTTAAAAACACTTAAGGAGATAGCGGAATTACTCAAAGACAAAACATTTGAAGCGTGGACTTCAGATGATAAAGAAACATTGGAATCACTCATGAAGTATGTTTCAAAAAAATACAGACATTACTTCGAAATTAAAACAGTTGCGGCTTCATCAACACATATTGATATGGATGAATTACATTTAAGAGAGCAACCAATCGCAGAAGGAGCTTCTGGGACAGTATTTGTCGGAAAATACAAAAGTATTACGGTTGCCGTTAAAATGTTTAGATGGGAAAATTTAACTGACGATGAAAGCAAAGAATTGAAGAAGGACGTCATTAGGGAGTGTGAACTAATGAGTAAATTACGAAATCCATTTATTGCGAATTATATGGGTTCTGTCACATACATTCCACAAATCTCAATGGTCATTCAATACTTCCAACTGGGGTCATTAGGGGATTATGTCAGACATGAAAAACCTGAAGACGTTGTTTTACCATATAAATTGAAAATTAAAATGATGTTTGATTGCGCAAGGGGTATGGCATTCTTGCATGAAAATAAAATTATGCACTTGGATCTCAAACCCGATAACTTGCTGGTAAATTCCTTATACGCAGATTCTAGTTGTGTTGTGAAAATTACCGATTTTGGTACTTCAAGAATTATCAAAAAGAATACCGGAGATGGAGAAAATAAGGGTCTTGGTACTCCTTTATACCTTTCGCCAGAAGCTTATGATGATGTTTATACAAATGCAGGTGATGTATTTTCATTTGCTGTTATGGGTTGGGAATTGTTTTATGCTGTCGAGCCATACAGAGAATGTAGGTCATTGTTCGAAATCAAAGAATTTGTAAAAAGTGGAAAAAGACTTCCCTTCGACGACATCATACCACTTAACCTTAAAAACCTCATTGAAGATTGTTGGAAACAAAAAATGGAAGAAAGACCCACCTTTGAAGATATTTGCAAAAGGTTGGTGTACATATTGGAAGATGTCCCCAATCACCCAGAATTCGACGCCAATGTTTCCATGGAAAGAATTGAGGAAATCATCAATGAAAAATCCGCAAGGGTCAATGAGTTATTGGTGGAACAAGATGCTGATTAATTAATTTTTTGTTATAATACGTTTTTGTTTTTCATAGGTTGAGAAACCTCATAAGAGCCAAGATTGTGATGATTTCAATCTCAAAAATTGGAATTAAAAAAGATAAAAAGTATGAGCGATTTATTAGGGTCGTTTGTGAAACAATTCCAGTATTCCATTATTGAATATGAAAATAAGCTTAGAAAGAAGGACGAGGATATCGAGAAATTGAAGAGAGAATTGGACAAAGAGAAAGAAGAAAATGAAAAATTGAGGGTTGTGATTGAGTCTTCACAAAAGAAAATCGACCAGTTGGAATCTCTAAAGCTAAACGAAGAAAGTGAGATGATATCCTTGGCCCAGATAGTAGAAAAGTGGTCTTTCGACAGAGAAGTCCTTAATACAACCGATTTGACATGGAAAAACATTTTTCAAAAACTCTCTAGAAATGAAGAGAAGTTCCAATTTGAGTCTGTAAGCCTCAAAAAGTTAGATGACAACTTATTCCAAAAGATTCATCCCGCTGGAAAGGACTTACTCATTTCCAAATGTAATTGGAACAATAAAAAGCACTTGGCTGTAGATTTGAGTGGGAAGAACGAATCTGCTGTTGTTTGGAGTACTGTATGGTATTATGAAATCACCATCCTTCCAAGTGATGGGAATAGGGAGATCGTCATGAGTAATGGCATTGGCCAAAATCGTCCAATAACTGTTTCAATGGGTGTTGGGGAAAGGGCTGCTCTTAAATATGATTGTCACGTTGGTTGGTATACCAATTGTTTTGGAATTCACACTGACGATGGAAAATTGTTTATTGAAAATGGTCATGGAAAAAGTGTCATGGAACCTGTCAGTGGAGGGGAAACACTCGGTTGCGGATGGGATGTTGCTTCCAATGTTTTATTCTTTACACGTAATGGGCAACTTGTTTGGCAACAACCAATTGACTTAATCGAAATTGCCCCAGCCATCGTTGTCGAATATGGCGACACCATCAAGATAAACACTGGGAAAACACCTTTTCTATTTGACACCAAAAATCTAACCAATTAATTTTAATTAATTTGTTTGATAAACAACTGTTGATTTTACTCTGTCTTGGGCAACGGAGTATTGGAGTGTTGACAACAATGACCCAGTATCGAGAGACCAAACAAAACTTCTTCCGTCGGCATAAGAAAGCAGCATCACGCACAACGGATAAAAATATTCAACGCTTGAAATTTGAGAAGGCAAAGGGGGTGAATAAATGACAGCTTTGTCATAAAGATGATCATAAACCAATACTGCTCCTTGAAGATCGACTGTTAAAGTTAAATACCGATGAGTGTCTGGGAAAGCAGATATATTTTTTACTGCTCCGAGTTGGTTATGAGTTATAATTGTTTGATTACAAGTTGGAAATTCAATTGAAATAACATTGCCATCTTCACAACCAACGACAAAATACATGGGGAAATCTCCAATTAAAACATACGCAGTAACATTACTTTTTATTTGAACTTTTTTTTCTTCTCCTTGAAATGGCCGATATTTAACAATATTACCATCAACAACAACAATTCCGTTTGGTGCTTTTATTTCGTGCGACATCGAGACAGTAATATTAGTTTTGAGTTCTTTTCAAACAAAAAATGATTCTAAAAAAAGTGAATTACGAATCCTTCCTTTATAACAACAACATTAAAAGACTTGAAATCAATAACACTGAAATGAAACAAGACGAACTTCTACTATTTCTGTTTTCTGTTTTTATGCACTTCCCCGATGTAGAACACACATACCCAACTTTGCAAGAACCACAAAAAGGAACACATCCTTTTCTGAAGGTAACGTTGCCACCATCATTAGGACTGTCCTCATTTGGATTACATACAACGTCAGTTCCACATTGATAAGAACCGAGTGGACACAATTTTAAGTTATCCGCATATCCATTTTCTTCTAAGTAAATTGTTTTGATGACAATTTCAGACTCCGAATCCCCAGTCAACTCAGCGACATATCCGTTGAAGAAGTTATTGCAATGAGAAACTTTCAAGTTTAGACGGAGTTTAACTGTATAAACTTGGTCTGTTTGGCTTGAAGAAAGTACATAAAAGAATTTTTCACATGCATTCACTTGGGCATTTGAATAGTCGGCCTTAGTAGAAAACAACGTTTTAAAATTAGTGATGTTGAAATTAGTTGTGCTCATAAATTCCATGTCTATTGCATCAAAGAAAAAACTTTGTTTTATTGGTGTTTTGTATCGAATACTCAAATATCCTTTTCCTTCCACATCAAGTTTGAATGCATCATTTTTGACGGTTGACTCAGGTAAATAAACATCATAAGAAGGTATTGTTGATACCACCCAATCAAAATAAGTGTCATTGGATGTGTAATTCCCAACGATAACACTTTGTGGGGTAAATTGACATGAATCCCAGTCTTCTTCCTCGGTTACTTGTGTATTTGCCAAATAATATTTATTTACCTCATCAGTTACCCCAACGAATGTGACAACCAAACCTCGGACGGTGACTGCTTGGATTTTCAGGGGTTTGTGTAAATTCTCAATTATAAATGAAGAATCTTTGTTGATCACATACTCTTGATCACCATCAATTCTCGTTTTGAACAAAACACCATTCACATTAAATACTTTGAAGGTGATGGTGGTGGAATTTGATTTGTAAACAGCCAGTGTTGGATAAATTTTGAAGGGACATTGAACACTCCTCATATTGGCGGGTACAACTGAGTTAATTCCTTTTCCAACTGGGATCATTGATACCTGAGAAACAAAGTCTTTGGGGGCAAAGTATGTTCTTGGGATGTGATATTTAAGCGTTGGATCAGTTGCTGCATTCGATACTGCGTATGAACCAACTATCTGGCAAGTTATTGGTTTCATTGAAGGTCCGCTAAATTCAAGACAAGCACCACATCGAGGCACAGAGTTATTGAGAAAGTTTTGGTAAAATAAAGAATGGCTGATATAACAATAGGTCATGGAAGAATGGGCGTAAACTAATTGGAGGTAATTGGGAACATCTGCAAAACAATGTTGTGCGACTGAACTTGTCGGAGAGAGTTTTCCTTCGACTCCCATGTTTTCTATTGATTCCAACCTCATTCCTAACTAAATTGTCAAACAAATAGTTTATTTTTAGGAGATATCAACAAACAACACAAGGCAAATCAAAGGACAAGGCAAAACAGTAAGTACAACAGAAAATGAATACAACCATAAGCATGATAAATGATTCGGGCATTTAATTTTGTTTATTTCTAGTTCTTTCAATGTACGACAAGTGAAGGAAAAGCGGTGGAAATTTTAAGAAAATATTTTAAAAATGAAACATTACAACGTCTGCTAATGTTTAAAACTCTTGTTGGCACAATTTTTTGGTGGTAATGTAAAAAAGATTCTAAAAACAAATTTTTTGTTCTTATCCATTTCTGTGATGCGTCGAGCGAAAGTGTCACAGAATGTTTCGAAAATGAATCTCGGTTTTTATTGTATTTTTAACGACCAATTCACAAAAAAATCCAATTTTAAAAAAAATCCGAAGTAAAATAATCCATTACTAAGCAATCTCGTGGACTTCCATAAAACAACAAAAAACTATAATAACATTATTGTAAAATAACATTATTTAAATTAATTGGCACTAAGCAACAAGGTCAGTTTCTCTCATTAGTAACATCTGGTTTATTAGTTGGGCTATTTCATCATTCATTGTGGTGTTTGATTTACTCTTTTTTATTTCTGTTCTTAACAATTTGATGATCTGGTTTATTTCTTCAATTTTGTCAAACGGCAAATCAAATTCTAATGAATCAAATTTTGATAATTCATCAAGTGCTCGGTCGGCTTGATTCTCAAGGAGTAATTCCGCTGTTTTTTGAAGAATAGAATTAATGACAATTGTTGTGTTTCGGGACTCAACAATTGATGTTATTGGTAATTTCTTTTCACAAACAAACAAGACTTGGTTGCCAAGTATATTGGTATATTCGAATTGACTTTGAACGGAAATGGATTCCATTGAACCAATAGTTTTAACATCAGTAATAACACACTGGAAACTAATGGTATATTCCCCAACGACATTCGCAAAACTTTTTTCATGGGACTCGGATTTGAAGAAAGGTGGAGTAAATAATTTCACAACACCATCTTTGCCAATCATTTCTCTCTTTAGGGCCACATCAACTACTCGGCGAATTGTTTTATCATTAATGATTTTCATAATTCCATTTGTTGAATTGGCAATAAAACTATACGGCTGCAAAAAGGAATCACAATCACTGAATGAAAATACATTTACAACAACATTTCCTTTTTGTGCAATGCCTGTTATTTTCTTTATTGACTCTTGGGCAGTAATTCCTCTGTTGCTCAGCCCATCAGTACAAAATATCACCCTTCCTCCATAATGAGATCCTATTTGCACTGATAACAGCAATGCACTTACTCCACAAGTGACTCCACATGGTTCTAAACTATTTACGGCCTCACATAATTGCTTATAACAGTCAGTTACAGAGAGTATAACAGAGTTTTGATTTGCAATTCCAACTAACTCATCAAATGACTTATAAGATGCAACTTTCAAAGGGTCTTTGGTTCCATCACCAAATATGATACACCCACTTCCAAAACTAATAATGCACACTCTGTTATTTGGCGTTCTACGTCTCATATCTTCGATCTGGCTCATAATCATTGAGCGTAAAGAATCAATTCTCTCTCCCTCCATTGTACCGGAACAATCAACACAAAATATAGTAATTGGGGATGAACCCCCAGTGTTATTATTTTTCAGTAATACTTCTGCAGTTCCATTATCGGACAAGACAATTGCCATAGAGTTATGAGGGGTTCCACAAACAGAACACCTCCGAGCCTGTGTTAATACGGCTCCACATCGTTTACACTTAATTATTTGCTTGGAAACACTTTTTTGTCCAATTAAAACATTGGTGGATTGAGTAAAAACAATAATATCGTTAATTTTTGTTGCATTTTTATTTAATTGATTTACGGAACAATTCATGAACAAGTGCTAATTCGAAGATTAACATTTCCAATTTTATAGATCGCCATAAAATTATTGAAATAAATAACAAAAATCATTTTTTAAAGACTCAACGAAGAAACTTTTTGTTGAGAATTACAAAAGGAACTTTTGTTTTTTATTCACCCATTCATTTTATGAGCTCAACAATTGTTCACAACTCAATTCAATACACTGCATTTGAGGTATTATCGTCAATTCTCAATTTAATGAAATCCGACCCATTATATGATCTTTTACAATTAAATCAAGCTTATTCAAGCCAAGATCAGGAATACGAAAAAAATGAATTTTATGGTGATTCCTATTTGGAAGAAAGGGCGTCTTCATTGGTTTTAAAATTTTTAAGGAAATACGACCAAATCCCATTTGAGATGTATAGTGGGTTAAGAATACATACCGTTAAAAATCAAACGTTGGGCGAAATATTTGATTTGTTACACTTGGGAGACACAAAAACTTTTGACAAAAAGAAGAAAGGTGATTTGGTTGAAAGTTTAATTGGTGGTTGTGTTTTATTGTCACAAAGAGAAAAGGCCGTTTTATTCTTGCTCTTCGCACACGCGTTGATTGACTATACATTTTACCACTCCTCATACATTTTCTTCAATGCAACACCACCAAAACACGTAAAAGAGGAAATTATAAGTGACATTCAAAATTGGTTTAAAGACCAATTGTTTTATTACCGAAGTTCTTTGGAAAAGTATCAAATGGACCCTGAAAACTTTTATTTGGAGGAACAACATGTCTCTGTTGATTTGTTTGACGACAAAGAAGAAGTAGACACTGACGATATCGACTATATATTAAATGGGTCTGACCCATTGGACTTTGGCATTCCCGACCCATCTCTTGGAGAAGAAAATGCACTGTCTTGGAAATCAACAATTAGGCCCCCTTTGTAAATGGCGTGACTGTATTTCCTTTTTCTTGTAATTGAATAACACATACTTTTTTGTTCCAAGTCCAAAGAAAACAATTTTTCCACAATAACACAAAAGAAGAACAAAAACCAAAAATAGATAAACAAAAATGTGTTGAACAAAATTTTTTTTCTGGAACAAAAAACCCTGAAAAGAAAAAAAAAGAAAATTTGAGTTGAAAAAAATTTAAAAAAAATCTTAGTTTTTTCTAAACATGCTCATCACTCCCGCTTTGGTCATTCCATCAAATAATGAAATCTTTAAGGAAGATGCTTTAAATAGTGCTATTAATAATAATGCAAATCTTTCTGTTGACAAAAGGTCGGCTTTAAGTTTATATTTAAGACAATCACCAGAAGAACGAAAAAAAATTATGAACGAAGTCGATTTAAGAACACTCATTGAAATCTTCTACATATTACTAAACCAATCTGAACATCCTGCTGTCATTGAAAATACTACGTTGTTATTAGACGATTTCATTACTGCAGATTCAAATAGAGTCCCATTATTTTCTGAAATGGATATTAAATTAACAGTAGAACTTTGTTCTCGTTTGGTAAGACAAATGAAAGCTGAGAATTTAACAATACTCAAAGCGAGCATTGAAGTATTTACTATTTTAACAACTTCATGTGGGGCACATAACAATTTCCTTTCTGTTATGAGTGATTATTTCCAAATTGTTCGCAAAGCTTATACTCCAAGTAATGCCAGTAGATCTGCCTTCCAACCACTTCATTTATTCAATTGGTCCCTTTTTGTTCTTTTAAACAAATCAGCTTACAGAACTGTTTTTAACAAAGAACTCCCATTAAATTTCTTAGCAGAAACACATGATAAAATTGTGGCAACTCAAGACAATGACCTTCTTTATGGACTTTTCCACATTGTTTGGTTACAATCTTTTGATGCAAAAGTGGTTGAACGTGATTTCCCAGAACGTTTTATTCAAATATTTGCAAATGTATTATTGAAAATTAAAGTTGAAAAATTAATTCGTATTGTTCTTTTGGTTATTCATAACCTTCTTGATGTTGATTGGTATGTTCGTTTATTTGTTCAAAATGAATACAATTTAATTATTCCAATGTTATTAAGTCGTACCTTCTCAGATAGCGATATTGTTGAATTATTGCAAGGAGTTAATGAAATTGTTGAAAAAAAAGTAACCGAAACATCCAGTATGGAATGCTATCTTGATGAATTGAAATCGGGAAGAATGAGATGGAGTCCAATGCACAGATCTGAACAATTTTGGACTGAAAACGTGACCCAATTCGAACTTGACAATTGGGCTTTGGTCAGAAGATTGAAGGGAGTTATCGATGACAAATCTGCTGATCCTGTTTGTGTTTCCGTTGCTTGTTTTGATTTGGGAGAAGTTGCTCGTTATCACCCACTTGGAAGAAAAGTGATGAACGACTTGGGTGTTAAAATGGGTTTATTGCAACTAACAAGTTCTGAACAACCCGAAGTTAAAAAGAACGCAATATATGCTGTTCAAAAAATAATGCTACACCATTGGGACTTGGTTCAAACCGAATAAATACCATTTTAACCAAAGTTTTCCACACTTAATTTGAAGAAAGTTAATCTGTTTTTTTATTTTTCTTTTGGAATATGGGGTGGACCAACCCATTAACACAAACAGTTAACTTCTTTGCCAATACCTTTTGTTCTACTCCATTTCTGGTTGGGGCCAAAGCGCCAAACCAAAGAGTGGAGTCCACATTGGCACTCGTCACAGAAAACCCATTTCAAAAGAACATCAAACAAAAATGGAAATAATTGTGAAATAATAAATGTTTGGTTTTAAAGTTAAATTATCTAATAAATGTAAAAATAAACAAGAATCAAAAAGAAGTTGAGTATTTAAACAACGAATTAATCTATGAAATACAAAAGCAACTGTTAACGAGTTTACAATTTCAATAGTTATAAACTATGAAAGGTTGCAAGAAATGGTTGAATTTGTTGGATGAATGATATGATAGAATAACAAAAGAGTCATATCCTTCTATTAAATTCACAAATTAATTTTGAATGATCTTTTTTTAAAAAAACAATTTTAACTCCAGAAAACTTTTTGAAAAAAACCAAAGAAAGAGGTGAATTATTCGAAAACACTTCCTCCAATAAATTCCCTGATAAGGGAAGTTGATCCAATTCTATGATCATCGACTGGCATGAACATTTGGAGGGTTTCCAATAAATTACAAGCCATATTATAATTTGGATCATCAACTGGAACTGTTCTTAATAATGGAAGGACATATGGATAAATGGCTGAGATTTCGTAATCCATTGATGAATTCCAAATTTGGTCAGCTTTGTCTACAAATGGGAAAATGTACTTTTCTTCTCCTTTAGCAACATTAAACCAACTCTTCAGTGTATGAGATGCAGTATAATTCCTTGTCATATAATCCCTAACAATTCTTCTATAGAAACGAAGAACTTGATTTCCCAAGAAGTTGTATTCATCAACATTCAATTGAGTGAGTGGAGCAATGAAGATATAATACTTTTGTTCTCTTGGAATGGCTGGTGTTAATCCTTCATCAATTCCATGAAGTCCTTCCATCACAATAACTCCATTGGGTGGTAGTTTTAAGGTTTTGTCTTGAAGTAATGAGTATTTTCCAGAGACAAAATCAAAAACATATGGGTGAACTTCTTCTCCTCTAAATAATCTTGTTAACGTATCATTTAAATCGTCAAGTCTCAAAGCCTCAAGACATTCAAAATCATAATTACCAAATTCATCTTTAGGGGAATCAACACGATGTTTATAATAATCATCTGTACTTAAAACAACAGGAGTAATTCCTCTCAACTTCAATTGAACCCCGAGTTTCTTGCTAAAAGTAGTTTTACCAGATGCACTTGGGCCAGCAATAGAAACTAATTTAACTCCATGATGCAATATTTTCTCAACTGCATCATCAGCAATTTTCGCAATTTCCATATCTTGTCTATTTTCCATCATTAAAATCATATTCTTTTCTCCTCCAAGAATCTTTTTATTTAAATCACCAATACACTCAATTCCAGCGGCACGAGCAACCTTGCTTGATTGAGCATAATTTTCAGATATTTTTTTGGTTTCAATTTCTTCGAGAGTTTTTGGAATTGGTCTGTTTTGTTGAGGGAATAAAAGTAACAATCCTTTCTTGTCGCTACTAAGAATTAGATCAAATTCCTTTAATAATCCAGTAGAGGCCAATAATGGTCTTATGAATAAGGTCATAAATCCATCCAAATAGCTACATCGAACTTCGTCTTTATTCATACTTTTTAATAACGAAATGGAATATGGTCTGTTTGTTTCGGTAAAGTAATTAAGTGCTTCTGCGTGTGACAATAAAACTTCGGTTATTTCTTTGTTTTCATCGATAAGTTCAACCATCTTTGCTTTGATTTTATCGCATTCCTCTTGCGTAAATTCTTTGAAATCATATTTCATTGCCAAATAACCATTATTAACGTGATGTTCAATAGTTATTCCAAATTTTTTACTGTAAGTCATGAAAGCAGCAGTTGCAAATACCATTACCAATGATCTTCGGTAGACAGAAAACCCTTCATATGAATTTAAAAACACTGGTGCAATATTGGCAACACCGATGGACACAATTGAATTGGCGGAATAAACTTTACCATTAACCATGAGAGCAACCAAATCACTTTTATTAAGAGATTGGTGAGAAAGCAATGTTTTTAAATGCAAGGGTCTTGGATGAATTTCTTGTGTTCCATCATTAAATGTAACGATAGTTTTATTTATGTCAGTAGAGAAAATTTTTGAAGGAAGAGCAGGAGTAGAAGGAGTAAGCAAGGGGGATGTGAAGCTTGACATAAACTTGAATATCAAAAATAGTTTCGAGTTCCTTTTTGTGAGACAAAAAAAAGCAAAAAATAAAACCTTTTTTTGTTTCCAAATTAAAATTTTAGTTTTAATTTATTTATTTTTAAAAACAAGAAGGATGAACTTCATTTTGTGATTTTTTACGAAGTTTTTGAACAAAAAAAGTGTGCTTATGATTTAACGTTGAAAAATTGAAAACAGAGAGATTAAAACTAAAAAATAATTATTCGTCACCACTTTATGGGGAATTCTATTACCCGTAAATACGCCTTTTTCCCTCCACAAAACAGATATCCAGTTGATGCTTTTCAGGTATGTAGAGTAAATAATAGACATGTTCCGTATTATATTATTGAAACCGAACCACCATCAAATGGATACGTCATTTTTTCTCATGGAAATGCAGAAGACATATCGACATCAATAAATGGAATGAAGTATTTTTCGAGTGTCATCAATTGCAATATAGTTGGTTATGATTATACTGGGTATGGGACAAATTTGGGGGAACCTTCAGAAAGTAATTGCGATGAAGATATCTTGGCCATTTTTTTGATGCTCGTGAAAGAAATGAATATTTCACAACAAAATATTGCTTTGATGGGACATTCAATTGGCTGTGGCCCAACCCTATGGCTTGCAAATCAAATCCAATTAAATAAATTAAAGAAATATGGCATCGAACATGGTGTACTTGGATCAGTTTTTTCTATAAGTGGATTTACATCTGCATGCGCAGTTGTTGATGATAGACTGGCTTATATCCCATTTACTGACATGTTTAATAATCTTGATTCCATCAGAGAATTGAAAATGCCAGTTTTTATAGCTCACGGAACTGATGATAATGTTATTAATGTTTCTCATGCGTTGAGACTAAGTGATGAAATCAAATCCAAATCGACAATGGTTTTATACTTAGTGGAGGGATGTGGCCACAACGACATTTTCCCCAATAATGAATTTCAAACCGCATTTATTTCTTTTCTGGAAAACCATTTCATGAAACATCTCATCAATTAATTTTTGTTTTTGTTTATAAACTCGAAATAAATCAAGGAAGTTTAATTACAATAATTTGTTAATGAGCAGTACGGTCAGCCCTCGATATCTGGAAATTATTTTTTTTGAGTAATAGGTAAAAATAATGAAATTTCTTGGGTTTTTCGATTTTTTGAATTTCCAGATATCGAGGGCTGACCGTACTTCAGAGAAGTCTTGTTACTTATGGGTTTTTTCATAGCGAATAACTTCAGACCAAAACCAATATGGTGTTGGTCGTTTAACTTGGGGTGTACTGTTGTTTTCATTGTGTTTCGGCGCAACGCTATTGTCAAACGACTCCTTTACGGAAATTGGACCATTGACAAATAACTCAACTGAACTTTTTACAACTTCATTAAGCTGTTTCGGGTTTTGCTGGGGGCAATAGCGATCAAATGACTCAACACCAAAATTTTTCCAAATGACTTCCAGTATGGGGTTATGAGGTTCTAAAATAGCAACTTCTTTTGTGGCACCATCGATATTAAATGGTTTTTTGTTATTATCAATAAACACGCCAATAAGCCTATGGAATTCCATGCCAATGTATAACAATTCATTTGAATTCAAAGAAACATTGAAAATTTTAATGGCTTTGTAAACTTTTTTCTTGATTGTCATTTGGGATGATTTGGATGAGATATAACTAAATACAATTTTTCCTTTTGAGATTTTTTCCGCTTGATCCAACATTGTGTTATACATCGCAGTTCTCATACTCTTCGATTTATGTCTCGCGACCAGTTCGTTAACTTTTGCGACTGGGGGATCATCTAATTTGGTGGAATAAACCAATGGGTGTTTAAGTTCGAATTCAGTAAGTATATTACTGATATCCTTTGAAGTGATATCCTCAAACCCATGAATTTCGGCGACGTCATAATATTGCATCGATTTCGAGGCAGTCCTCTTTTTTTTGTGAATATAAAGGGTACATCCAAGCCAATTTAGAAGTGCTATGGCAATGGCAACACCCACTGCAGTTTTCGTATTTTCCCTTTGTTTTAATAATTTGTTTGGAGTGTTATCACATCTATATCCATCTTTGTTTGGTGATTGGCAATTAAAGGACATCCTGAGTTTTGTGTTTTTAATAGTTCCCTTTTAATTTGGTGTGATTTAAGATAAATTTTATAGTTTTATTATTTCATTATTATAATTATATTGGAGTTTGAAGTTCATAGTATTGAAGTTTAAAATGCCAAAAGAAACAAAACTCATATCGAATGAGACTCAATTTTTGCCGAAAGGAGCTAAATTAAAAACACTTATAAGTCAATGAAAAATCAATAAAAAAAACAAAAAATGAAAATAATATAAAATAAAAAACACAAAAAAAAGAAACAAAAAAGAAGAAAGGTTTTGATTGGTGAGGATTTTAAATGGGAAAAAAAAAATAAATAAAAACTCAGAAAAGAACTGTTAAAAACAATAAGTAATGAGTCGTCTTTTGGCATTACAAGTCGGGCAATTTGATATAAAAAATATTAAGTTTACACTTACAAATAAAGTTTATTTAAATAAGGGTGATTATGAATCATTTGGCCAACCAGAATATGTTAAAATTAATAATTTCGTTTATACAGCGGTGGGTCTTGATGAAAAATATGTGGAACAAGGAAAATTATATTTAAGCAAGATTCAAAGGACTGATTTGAATTTGGGATTAAGTGAACAAGTTAAATTAGAAAAATTTGAGCCAAACCAATCCCAACGATGTACTTCGTATTTAAGAATAGAACTTGGATTTTTCAGTAGGCCAACACAAATAGAAATTGAGGCTGAAGAAATTAGAAAGTTAATTAGAACGGAGTTTAACAAACAAGTTATGACCCAAGGCCAATCATTAACTTTGACCATCAGAGGAGTTACGTTTTTATTAAGATTAACAGAAATCCAATTGGTTGGTCCAAAGGGAGAAATAATTGAAAACGCAGACAGAGGTGTTATTCACGAGAAAATTATGAATATTGACGTCAGCAAAATTGGTAAAGATGGAGGAATGTTGACAATTAATGGAGGAATGACCCAAGGAACATTATTCACTAAAAACTTTAACCCAGAAGGAATGGGTGTTGGTGGGCTTGATAAAGAATTTACTGATATCCTCAGAAGGGCTTTCATGTCCCGTATGTTCCCACCAGAAACAATCAAAAAATTGGGAATTAAGCATGTGAAAGGTATTTTGTTATATGGGCCCCCAGGATGTGGTAAAACATTAATGGCCAGACAAATTGGCAAGATGGTTTCTTCTGTTGAACCAAAGTTGGTTGAGGGTCCTTCTATTTTAAATAAATATGTTGGAGAATCCGAAGCAAATATCAGAAATTTATTCGCCGAAGCAGAAGCAGAACAAAGTAAAAGGGGTGATGACAGTCAATTACACATCATTATTCTCGATGAATTAGATGCCATTTGCAAGCAAAGAGGAAGTCGTAATGATTCCACTGGTGTTTCCGACACTATTGTAAATCAATTATTGAGTAAAATTGATGGTGTGAACGCTTTAAATAACATTTTGGTTATTGGTATGACGAACAGAATGGATATGTTGGATGATGCATTGTTAAGACCAGGAAGACTTGAAGTTCAAATCGAAATTGGATTACCAGACGAGCATGGTAGAGTTCAGATATTGAATATTCACACGAAGAAAATGAGGGAAAACAAAATGCTTGATTCTTCCATATCAATTGAAGAATTGGCCAAACAAACAAAGAACTTCTCGGGCGCTGAAATTGAAGGATTGGTCATTTCTGCATCATCATTCGCTATGAAAGAAAACTTTGATATTGAAAAATGTAAACCAAAAAATGATAAGTTTATTATTAAAAGAGAACACTTTGATATGGCCTTAAATGAAATGAAACCAGCATTTGGTGTTGACAATGATGACCAAATTCCCCCACTTCCAAATCCAATGTTAGTTTATTCATCGGCACAAATGCATGTGAGAGAAATGCTGAAGGATTCCGTCCATCAACTGAGTGAGTCCACTGTTACAAACAAAATTTGTGTTATGATCGGTGGAAAGCATGGAAGTGGTAAAACTGCTCTCGCTGTCGAGGCTGCCAAACAAAGTGGGTTCCCGTTTATAAAAGTATTATCTGCTGAACAATTAGTTGGATATTCTGAAGCAATGAAATGTTCTAAAATTGCTAAAGTATTTACTGACGCCCACCGATCCACCCAAAGCGTTATTATTATTGATGATTTAGAAAGAATATTGGAATACACGCCATTTGGACCAAGATTTGATAATACTGTCCTTCATTTATTGTTGTCATATATTCGTAAACCAGTCCCAACAAATAAAAGACTCTATATTTTAGCCACTACTTGTCTTGCCCCAGACGTATTGAGAAATTTGGATTTTTGGGAAGCATTTACCCAACATATGCACTTGCCTGTTGTTACCGGATGTAAACAACTCAAAACAATTGCCGAAGCAAGTGGAATGGACACATATATTGACGATTTGGGATGGGTTGACGTTATGAACCAATTCAAAAACAAAGAAATTACCATCCAAAATGCCTTGTTATTATTAGAGAGTTTCCGAAACAAATCCTATGATCCCAAGGAATTTACAATGCTTATGAATGCTTATTGCTCAGAAGAAATTGATCCATGGGATTCAGTTGCATTTATGCAGGCATAAAAGGGCTATAATAATTTCCAAAAGAAGGATTCAATTGAATTATTATTTGAAAACGTCTGAAAGGAAGAATAAAAAAAGAAAGGAAACCAAAATAAAAATAACTTTTTGAACTAATTTTTTGGGATAAAAGAAAAAAATGGGAATGGATGATTCGGCTTGGCAACAAAAAAAATAATTTAAAAACTCGAAAAAAGAAAAATCAACTTTAAAAGATTCATTTTTTTTACTTGTGTCCTATGAAGGAAATACATCCAACTCGTCATTTACAATCAATTACTTCGAAATTATTTGGAAATTCTAATAAAAATAATAGAAATTCAATGGAAGTTAAAGGAAATAGTGCTTTATATAATTTTTTAACAAACGGCAAAAGTTTTTTAACATCGCAAAGAATTCAAATCGAAATTAGCAGAACTTTAGAAATAACTAAATATCATTTATGTCCAACATTCATTATTCAACCACAAGAAAATGGGGGTTCTGTTTTTATTAGCGAAGATAAAGCAGATGAAAACCAAAAGAAAATGATAAAAGTAAAGAAAAGTGAAGATAAATACGTCTATTGCCCAGGTGAATGTAATGATCAATTGTTTTTGAAATATTTCCAAGAAAATGTTATTAGAGAAAATAATGCAGTTATGAGTGGTTGTTTGGAATCTCTTATTAATTGCGTTTGTATAGAAGATAGCGATATTATGAGGGCTTTCATTTGGACCCATTCTTCTTTTACCACTACAAGTATTATGCTTTCTATGCTCCAAGACAGATTCGAAAAATGTTGTTGCAATGATGGTGTTTTGTCACAAAAAATTAAAGCAAGAATTATCAACGCAATTAAATATTGGATCGAAAATACTTGGCAAATGAATATTGATAAGACTATGCCAATTGTTGAACAAACAAATCAATTATTAAATTTAATGAAAAGATATGGAATGAAAAAACAAGTGATGTTAATAACTGATGTAATGGAAAGAATTCTTAGTGGAAGTGGTTTAGTTTTGATTCAAAGTATAAGTGATGAAGTCCAACCAATTATTCCATCATTACATGACGTATTTGGGCTAACAAGGAAATCGAAATTAATGGATTTCCCGCCCCTCGAATTTGCGAGACAAATAACATTATTTACTTCCAATTTATTTAAAAAAATAAAGTTAATAGAATTTTTTAAATCAACGTCAAATACCACTAAAAATGAATGTCTTAATATCATTGAAATGACCAATTTCTACAACGCTTTCCAAAATTGTTTAACTGAATTAATTTTAGGTCAAAGTGATTTGCAAAAACGTGCTTTAATCGTCGAACGTTTGGATTTAATTGCATATCACTGTCTTCAATTAAATAATTTCTTCATTTGTGTCTGTATTGTCACATTATTTGAAACTTCAGCCCTTCATCGATTAAAAAGAACAATTAAAGCAGTAAGTAAAGATGCACAACAAAAGTTTGATGCCGTCAGGAAAGTGGCCAATATGGAAAATAATTGGAAAAGTTTAAGAGTAGCAGAAGATAATTGCACAGCGGCAATGGTCCCATTCTTGGGTTTGATATTGAGTGATTTATTATTTACCACCGATGGCAACAAAACAATAACATCAGAATCAACGATTAATTTTGCAAAATGTAGAAAATTAAGTGACATTGTTATTACGATTAATAGAATTCAACAACTATCATATGGCGGTAAAATTTTAAAATCAGAAGAATATTACCGTTTTATTATTGATCAAATCCAACATGGAGAATTCGTTGAAAAGAAACCAAATAGTGATTCAATTCAATATAATATTTCTAAACAACTCGAAGTTACTGATTGTGTTACTCAAGAAATATTTTCGCAAGAAGAAATACCTGAAGGTCAGTCGGCAATATCTGTAGTATTACCAAGGCAATATCAAATAAGAAGGTTTATTCCTTTAAAGGATAAATTAAGTTTAGGAAGGATATTAAATGATATCAATGGAAGAGAAATTGATTTTCAACAGAAAAAGATTTTGTTTTATTTCTTTGAGAATCAACCAAATTCAAGTTACCCATCAAATAAACTTATTGATGAAATATTCTTTGAACACACTTTTAAAACTATTAGTTTTGCAACCGTTTTGAATGAAGTTAAATATGTAAATTGTATTTTTGAATATAATGGCTCATTGGCGAATTGTCAAATACCAATAGACTACACAGTTCCATTAATTGAACAATATCCAATTTTCCACACATATGTATTGAATTCTTTTCCGTTTATACCACTAAAGATTTCTCATGACTTTTCATTAGAAGGGTTTTTATCTGCCCAATACAGTTTAAAAGAATATAATTGGAAAAGGGATGATATGTTGTATTTGGTAAATGTCAATACATTACCATTATATTTTAGTAATTTAGAAGTGGATGAAATCCGTTTTAAATCTATTTGGAATTATAAAAAGGTTGAAGTGAAAATGTGTAATGGGACTGGGCATTTATTGCCAGAACAACACACATTGATGGTTGTTGATCATTTCATTTTGATATACAAAGAAAGGGTCTTTCAGTATTGTTTCCCATTGGATTTTGTTAAAGTTATATTATTTATCCAACAACCACGAGTTTTATTAAGAGTTAAATATGAATATATCTTTGAATTACTCGATAAAAAAATGTCCGCTGAGGTAGGAGCAGTTGTCAAAGCACCAGTCACTGAATTGTTGTTTGAAGCAGATGTAGATATTATTCAACAATTGATATTCCATTTACACGTAAGTCATTTAAAATTTAATAAATATCAACTCTTTGCAATTAATCCAGAATTTGTTATTCAAAGCAAATCATATCATGTGCCAAAAGTTATTATGAAAATAGTTAAAGCAATTTACTTTAAAACTGATTTTTATGAAGAGCATTTCTTTGAGAATATATCATATGAAGATGCTATGATTCAAGCAGAAAAAATTGAAAGTGGAAAAGAAATCAATTTTGATTCATTATCATCCCCAACACTTGTTGGTATATTTTATATGTATTTGTATTCACTTAATAAACCGTTACTACCAATTAATGACATCGAACAAATTAATTCATTTTCTTCATTAGAAATAAAAGCACAACAAGATTTAATATTTAAATTATATTCAAACATACCAACTTCTTTAAAGGGAATAGTGAAAGTAATATTAGAATTATTCAGTCATTGGCTTTTGCCAGATCCAACAAAACTGGATCACATACTACATTATTCCCAATTTTTGTTTTTAGAATTGGTGGACGAAGTAATTTCACAAAGTATTTTGAAATTACTAATTTTAAAATTCCCAACATTACCTCCAATTGAAATTCCTTCAGTCACTTTTACTGAAATGATTAGAAATTACTCTTTAACACCTATTATGGACGAAGAAGTTAGAGTTAAATATATTGAAGATATAAAGAAGGCTGTAAATGAGCCAAATGCTGTTAATACATTGTTAAATCATAAAAACTCCCATTTAGATTTGGTCAAGAATCCAACGAAAAAGCCATTCAAAAAAATAAACACCATGACTTTGAGGTCCGCAGTTGGTGGCCGATTAAAAATTGGTAAAAATCGTAATGGGACAATGCAAGGAGATGAATTATTGTCGGCTTGTGTTGTTGATGGAGACGAAGAAATCGAAGAGAGAGATGAAGAAGTCTCAAAGGCGCCTAAATTAAATATTGAAAAGGATAAGTTATCAGAAGAGAACGACAGCCAATCAAGCGATAGATTAGAACCATCTCCCCAAAGAAAAATAGAAAGAAGTACATCATTGTCACCAAGAATCAGAAATAAATTTACAATCGAAGGGGAAGATAAAATCATTATAACACATGAAACTGATAAGCCATTAACCCCAGTAAGTGGAAATAATCCAGTTGACAGAGGAACTTGGGAAAAAGGAGAAGAAAGTGCACATAGCTATTCTCCAAGAAAATGTGACTTTATGAGAAAGAATACCGAAAAGAGAGAAGAAATTATTAAAAAAATGAAAGAAATACCAAAAGAAACTTCAGATGGTTCACCAAAAGAAAGCCCAAGAGAATCTCAAAAAAATCCAATCCCCCTTGTTGAAACAACTCAAAAACCAAAAGCCCTTTCCCCAGTAAATCCTTCTGTTACCACCCCAACTGAATTTAAATCGGCACCACTTCAATTGGATTCTATTTGTTCGGAAACCGCTCCAATCCTAGTTATTAATACTCCCTCAAGACCAAAACCAAAACCTGCTTTACCTAAAAGAAATGTTTCTAAATCAACGTTATCTACTGCCTCAGATGTTCCTGTCTCATCTGCCAATACCGCCGAACATCCTCCTGTTGAACATCCTCCTGCCCAATCAAATGTTGTAAAACAACCAGCAAGACAACCCCCTCCAGTTCCCACTCATTCAGCAAATTTAAATCCAACACAACCAAAAAAGCAATTTGCTCCAAGAACAAACGCAGAACAAAGAGGGTCGTTAATTCGCCCATCCACCATAAACAAACAGAATCCATTTGATACAAGCCAATCAAAAACATTCGAGGAACAATAAATCAAACATTTTTGTTGTTCGTTTTTTCCATTTTTTTACTAAAAGAAAACTATAATTTTTAAAAACTAAAAAAGACAGAAATTTGAATCAATTCATGAATCCAACACAACTGGACGATATTATTTCTAGATTAATGGGAGTTATCGATACCTTTCCCGAAAAAGTTGTTGTTTCAAAAGAGGAAATTTTTCAATTATGTGATGCGTTTCAAAATGAAATTACCAAAGACCCCATTTTAACCGAAGTAAAAGCACCAGTTAACGTTATTGGGGATTTACATGGACAATTCACTGATTTAATTCGATTTTTAAAAGCAGTTGATTACACAAAAGAACGATTTTTGTTTTTGGGTGATTTTGTTGACCGAGGATTTCATAGTGTGGAAGTGTTGTGTTTAGTTTATGCTTTAAAAATTAGATATCCAAACCAATATTATTTAATAAGAGGAAATCATGAGTGTGAGGAAATTAATCGAGTGTTTGGTCTTTATGACGAATGTTTGTTTGTATTTATTTCATTTGAATTTATTATTAACTCATGAAGGCGTTAGAAGATATGATGAAAGTGTTTGGAAAAGGTTAAATATTACATTTGCTTATATGCCAATTCTGGCTCTTATCGAAAAGAAAATATTATGCGTTCATGGTGGCATTTCACCTGAATTAAAATTATTAAGCCAAATAGAAACAATCCAAAGACCTCTCCAAATACCTTGTGGTGGAATGATTTGCGATTTGTTGTGGTCAGATCCTGGAACAATGTCTGGTTGGAAACCAAACACAGTGAGAGGGATGTCTCATTACTATGGAGAGGATGTTTGTCTAGATTTTATGGAAAGAAATGGGTTGGAATTAATTTGTCGGGGACATGAGGTTGTTGATGGATATCAGTTTAAGTTTAATCAAAAATTAGTTACTCTCTTTAGTTCTCCAGTGTATTGCAATGCGCTAAATAATTCCGGGGCCATGATGATCGTGACTGGCGATTTAAAATGCTCATTTGTTATTTTAAAAGTCGATAAACAAAATTAAAATTGATTGAGTCCTTTTTGTTGGTTACTTTTTAAACATGAAAATTATTCAACACCATCTTTTGGATTGAAGGTTCTGTTTGTTTTTGAAATTCAAATGAGTACACGTTTGTTGTGCCAATAAAAATGTAATTAACACTACAATTTGCATTCTGCGGGTACTGGTTTATTTTTTTTCACAGCGAACGAAGTTTTAAATGTTCCCGCAAAGTCTGAAACATAAAAATTTTCTCCTTCTTTTGGATAATGAATGACCACATGGTCATTAACAATCACTGATTTGCCAACAAAATTGTTGGTAACCGTTGGATTACAGTCATTAGTCAAGTACACTTTCTTTGAATACGCCGTGATGTGCTCCATACTTTTTTGGGCTGGATGTGAGTATCTGTTGTTTGCACCACAAGAAATGACGGTTACCGTTGGTTGAAGAACACTTAGATATTCCTCATTGTTTGAATGTTCTGATCCGTGGTGATTGGCATGGTATACGTCAACGGAACCAACAACATCTTTATATGGTGTTTCTATGTCATGGTAAACATCACTTTCTCTTGCATAATAGCCATCCAAATCTCCTGCTGTTGAGTAAACAAAATCTCCATATTGGATTCTTAGGGCAATTGAATAGTCATTCTCACTTGGCTTTCTTGTTTCGTTGTGAAAGTCTTGGGAAATTGGATTACCATCCTCTAAGACCCCCAGTCCATCAGAAATAACTATCTGAACAAAAGCTCCTTCGTCCGGGGGGTTTATTTGATTGCTGCAAGGTTTGGCAACTTCTCGTATTTTAACCATCTGAGTTATCAATTTGTCGTTGGTAACGTAGCAAACCCATTGGATGGCGGCATCACAATATGATCCAACAATATTCCAAGACACATCCTCAACATCATCACAAACTTCCAATCCATTTTTAATAACACCGGAATCTCTGTCGATGAATTTATCAAACTGAATACCTGCTACTTCCAGCAAGTACCAAAAGCCATTTTTAAACGGGGTTCCAATATGGTCTGTGTGGAGATGAGTTGCCACACCCACATCAATATGACTACTTCCTAAGATTTGAAAAATCCAATCTGCGATTTTTTTGCAATTCATGGAAGAGGGCGCAGTTTCTCCTGCATCAACTAGAATAGAGTACCCCGATGGAAACACTATGAGTTGGGAATCGGCTTGACCATTATTAAACACGTGGATGTCAATGCCGCTGGTAGCAATTCCTTGGCTAATGAATAAAAGGCACACTAAATAGAACATGATTTACCAAAGTGCATTTAAAGATTTCACAAAGAAGAATTTTTCTGAACAATACGTCGAGTGTAATTTCTTTTTTTTGATTTTCCATCTATTTTAAAGCGTTTCGAAAGAAAAAATTAATAAAACTTCTCCGAAAGCGGAATTTGAGTGAATCATAGAATTTTCTTTGGGTTTTTTAAAAAAACATATCAGAAATAGAGAACAAAAGCAGAACGCATTTATCAAACAAAATTCAATGGTTTTAATTAAGTCTTAATCCCAACGTTTTACTGTCCAAACGTTGATTTTGATTTCTTTGGACATGGCCAATGAAACATTCACTGCAAATGCAGCTTCTTGGGCAATGGACACCAACAACATCAGAGAATTCACCAGCTCCATTTGCACCTGAAGAATCATTAAAATGACATAAACGAAATAAATAATGTTGATATAATAATACATATCAACCTTTTCTTTGCAAATTCTGTTCAAAATAATTCTTTGCGTGATAAAAGCGTTGAGGAGAATTGTTATTCCAACAACAGAATGGAAATGTTCTTTAATAAACACTTTATCTCCCAATAAAAACAATGCAGCAGTTAATACGAAGAATTGGATGAATGGGGATAAACGAATAAGACTTGTTTCAAATGTACACATTTTAGTTTCATTCACGTATTTATAGACATTATAAGAATACATAAATAAAGCCCCAAACCCACCTATAATAACACAATAAGAAATGAGATTGTTGGCTTGGAATCCAAGAATGGAAATTGTGATGATATCTGGATACACTGTTTCGGCCAAAAGCATTCCAATAACAAGAAGTTGTAATTCAGTAGGATTTAATAAAGCCCCAAGAACTAGAACTCCTGTATGATATTCTTCCCAATGAGAAAGGAAGAAGATTAAATACAACATTAAAAGCATAACGAGTGTTAATATTGTTGACGTTTGAAGAGCAAGAACAACGACAAGTGCAAAAATACCAATCATTAATGAATCATTGCCATGATCAAATAATTCTCCTAATGGAGTAGCGTTATTGGTTCTTCGTGCCTGTCTTCCATCAACATTATCTGCAATTTGATATATAAAAATGCAAAACACAGTTAATACATACACAATTGGGTGAATGGGTTCTGATCCAGTTGGGGTGCAAAGAGCAAGAATAACCCATGCGAAAGTCATTGAAACAAACCCAATGGTAGTAAGGATGTTTGGTGCCAACCATCTTGGAATTACATTCTTCAATAATGGCTCCCATAAATAAGGGGCTAATATATGATTCGCACAAAAAGAATGATCTTCACCTTTAAAGGAATAGTTGTGAAGAGAATTCAGGCCAGACGAGGAAATGAACATGAATGAATAAGTAGTTCCACGAACTGAAAACAACAAAGGGTTCGATTTGTTATAATAAACAACAATTAAGCCCAGACGAACAAAAATGTTATTAAAAAAAGAGAAAAAATAAATACGAGTTCGTCAACCAAAAGATCTTTGTAATAAAACTTCATAATTTTAAATAATGAGTATTACTGGCGGATGTATTGAGGACATAATTAAAATTGGATGTAACAGTGGAGATGTTAGTGTTCAAGCGAAAGAAATCAAAAGTGAAGTAGAAATAATCATAAGTGATGGTGAATATTTTGCACGAGCAAAGTTTCCAAAAAATAATAAAGTGAAACAATTTCAAAAAATCAACATAAAAAATTGTATTTACGTTCCAGACAAAAAATATATCGAAGTGAACGATTTTAATTGTTTGTTATTTCTTATTAATTTCGTTGTCTCGTTAAAATAATAATAAAAAGGCGAAGAAAATATTGGTAGGTTAATTGGAAATCCAGTTGATATAAACCAATATATGGGAATCAAAAGTACTGAACAACCAATGAGTCAAAATTCTCAACCCAAATTACCGACAGCACAAAGATTGAATACTGAAAACTTGTTGGATAAAATTGAAGTTAAAGATCAATTAGATGAACGTCATTCAATTCATTTTGATAAGTTAACAGAAGAAGAATCAATGAAATGTTGTATAAAGGGATTAATTGTTTTAAAATCAAGAATAAATGAATTTGAACATGGGAAAGTATTTTTTATTGTTCTTCAAGATTCTGTTGGAAATGAATTCAAAATTACATTTTTTGGTTCAGTTGTTGACAAATTTTATTCATCTGTTGTTGAGGAACAAACTATCGTATTAAACAAATTTAAAATTCGAAAAATGAATTCAATATCATTGAAAATGAAAACGAGAATGATGAGTGAATATGAGGGTATCGTTAATAATGCAACTTCTATTGCTTTAGCCAAAGAAAGTATACAACCAAAAATAACTAATATCGATAATATTAAAGACATCCAAAACAATGAATTCATTTCAAGTGATTTTTATTTCATTGGTTGTGTTATTTCGAAAGGAGAAGAACAAGAAGTGACAATAAATAATAAAAATGAAAAGAAAATATCGTTGTTAATTGGAGACATAAGTAGATATTCTTTAACAATAAATATTTATATTGAATCATTCAGGGAATATGTTAAAGAGAATGTGGATATGAACTCGGTTGTTATTATTTCTAAATGTAAAGTTATAAAATCAAAAGATGGTGAAAATTACTTTGCAGAATTAAAAAAAGTAAGTGAAATAAAAGTTATCAAAACGTATGACAATATTCCATTGGAAGCGCAAGAATTATATAATAAAGAGCAATTTGACGAATTAATAAAACTTCAAAAAGAAATAGCCCATACCAATTTTGAAGAACTTAGTAAAAAATCAAGGAAAGTAAGTGAGGCAATTGGATTTAAAAGTCTTAAAGAGTATTACGAAGAGATCAAAACAAAAAATATCATTTATCCAACTACATATATAATCAAAGCACAAATTAAAACAATTAAAAACAATGAATTAACGTATTATGGATGTGAAAGTTGTCGAATAAAAAAAGAAGATGGATACACCTTTTGTAGGAAGTGTGGAAAAAAACGAAATGGAAAGCTCTACTTTAAAGTTGGTGTTTTATTGGAGGAGGATAGAGAAAAAGAAGAATTATTTGAGCATTGGAGCATTATGTTTGATGAATGTGCTAGAAAAGTTTTCGGTATGAGCGCCGATGAAATTAATGTCCTTGAAGAAGAAGAAATCAACAAAGAGTTAAATAAATTTATTGGGAAAGAATTCATTTTGAAAGTAAAAGGAAAAATTAATCAATCAAAACAAACTGAAGTATTCACCGTTATTGATGAAATGAAAGAATTCAATTAATTCCTTTTGTTTTATTTGCTTGTTTACTTTCAATGTGAGTGCGCAACTATACTTTTGTATGTTTGCCATTTTACTTCTGGATCATTTAATACATCCCCACGTATTCCTGCTTTATATTTTGCACAATGAGTAACAAATGTTTTGACATCCCAATTTTCTTCTGTGCAAACCTCAGGAAGATAAGTCCCGTTCAGTCTTCCTTTGCTCACTATTATTCCATGAACCCCAGGAATAACTGATTTTAATGGGTCGTCAACATAAACTGGTTCAGTTAACATACTCACGGCAATGTCAACTTTTTCAAATTCCTCCAATGACATTTCATCAAATCGATCATCATGTAATGCATACTTTGCATACTTTTTGACAATCTGATAGAATGGCCCGTGCGGAGAAAAACAACCAATACACCCCCTCAAGTCACCCTTAAGGGTATAAGTGACAAAACAGCCGCCACAGCCCTTATCAAGTCCAAGTTTTTCTGCCTCTTCCTTATAGTCTTCTGTCCTTTCACCTTTTATTTCACTTTTCCCACATTCCCTAACCATCCTTATCAAAAAATCTTCTTGTTCTTTTGTGAATGTTTCCATCACTTTTGTTGTATTTGTTTTAAGTTCAACTTATTATTAAGATTTGACGTTTTATCACTTTGACTTTTTCAGTTGAACTCGGAAATAATTTTCAGTTGAAACAAAAAATAAAAAATTACAAAATCGATTAGGGCTGGTCCATCACCAAGAATGTTGGAGGTGATAAATCAGTTTTCTTGAAATGAAATCGAATGGTCATAAGATAAAGAAAGAGAGGGTGAAGGAGAAAGAGAGGGTGAAGGAGTGGTAGAGGAAGAAGAGTATGGCTTATTTTTTTGGCTCATAGCTTTCAAAACTTTGAGACATTTCGCCAAGTCGTTACCAAAGTTAATATCATTCATAGAAATATGACAACCTTCACAAAATTGGGGGAGGGTGGCCATTACTCCTTGGAATCCATTTTCAATTACATATATTTCATTGTAAATCAAGTAGGGGTTTGTTGATTTTTTGTCTGCGGAATGGAGCAATTTGGCAAGGTTAGGCCCACGTTCCCCAGAAAATTCACAATAAAACACAATAATAAATCCACACTTTGCTTGGCCAACTTCTGTTGGGAAATAATTGAGTAATTGCTCTGGATTCCAAATGTTAACAGCACCATTTATTCTTCCATATTTGTATTCATAGGGAAATCTACAATCAACTAATAAAATTCTCATACCATTTTCATTGGCCTTTGAAAGTGTGAAAGGAGTAATGAAATTAACACCATATAAGCCTTTCTCTGATGGCAATAAAATATTGTAATTAGGGTTTTCTTCCTCTTCCATCGAATCGGGTGTGTCTGGCACTGAAAACAAATCTATCATCGTTTTTCTTTTGCCCAACACCCCACTGACGAATGAAGAAAATGGTGAGGATCCACCCAACCGTGGGGAGGGTGAATCCGATTCCACTTCCATTGGGGAAAAGCTGTTGAATTTTCTGAGAGGTGGAGTTTCTTTTGAGGGATTAGAAAGAGAATCAACAGAACTTGACATAATACTAAATGAAAATGTGTTTCTTGACTGTCTCATCTTGTATTTAAAAGACTAAATTAGAGATTGGGGCTGAAGAAGCAATGTTTTTTTCTTTTTTGAATTTTTTTAAGAGAACAAAACCTTAAGCTGATTGGTTCTTGCAAAAAGACAGCCAATTAAATAAATGTGTTTTATTTTGAAATCGAAATTTTACAACGATACTAAATGAAGTGTTTTAATCGCCTGTTTTCTTTGTTTTTTTTCAGCTATGAACTTTCTGTGAGAATTCTTTTTGCTCTGAAAAGGATCATCCCCTTCACGTGGCATTAATGGGTTGCTTGTTTGGACAAAAAATTGAAGAAGCGTTAGAGCTTCCTGTTTTTTTCTTTTATTCCAACCAATCGGATTGATGATTGCATAGTTTTGGTTGGACAATGCAGAATAAGCCAAATATAAAACTTAGCAACATCACAAAAGCCGAAAAAAAATGGGACACAACCCAAATTTATATAAATATTTCACAAATGGTTGGTTCATCTTGTTTTGTCTTCGTCATTTTTACTTGTGCCAAAGCGATATTTTCCACTTTTCGATCTGGTTCGGGAAGATGACGTATTCTTATCAATACCTCGTTTATGAATCTTGAAAATTTAACTAAAACAAAAGATATAAATTAAATCACTTTGCTTCATTCTTCCTGGCCGTGTGTTGGAGAAACAGCATCAGCCCCTTCTTTCATTTCATTTTGAATTGCAGGTGATTGTGGTTGGCTGAAATTAGCGATATCAGATATCGAAACACGTTTTGCTTGTCTCCTATTATTTATATAAGTACCAACGTGATACGCAATTTCAAACAAAACCATTACAACAATCAAAATAGCTATACAGAAATAAATGGTTGCGAAAACATTGAATGCCTCGGATAACAAAGCAGCAAATAATGGCAATAAGGCATTAGACAAAGCAGCAACACTTTCACTTATTCCAACAAACAAGCTTTTTGATTTTTCACTTGCCCTCAGTGAATAATACGTCGAAGTTTGATAGGCAAACCCAGCAGCGATACCAGCAAAGAATGAAATTGCGAAAATGATGTAGGGATTAAATACCAATACCAAAAGAATTAAAAAGATCATAAAAATAGTCATTGCAACTAAAAATAACGATCTGCGATAAGCCCATTTATCCGTTATGCTCATCGCAACAAATGTTAATGTTTGTGCAACATACAAAATACAAAAATTCCATGATACGAAATTGTCTTCGGGATCTCCCCCCATTGGTATCCCAATCGATTTCTCATCCGCGATTTTGATGTATTGATTTGCAACAACAGCAGAAGTTCCGAATATTCCGAGTTGCATTATGTACCCAAGGTAAATGTATGTCTTGTTTTTTAATTGTTGCTCAGTCCATTTAACTTTGATGGGATCGTTAATTTCCGTGGTTTGAACAATTCCCATATCCTTGACAATTTCAATTGGAACTTCGACATCCATTTTTTTCTCTAACTCATCTGGACTAACGTTTTCCTTGTTTGAGTCCAATGGCATTTGAGCAGTCTTAAATTTTTTTTCTTCTTTTTCCTTTTTAATTTTGTCTCTTAACCATTTAACATGTCTGTATGGATATACTATGACAATGACTACGTTAATTCCAATTGCTATGTACAATGAGGTACTGGATCCTAATGATGATTTCAATGTTCCACCAGCAGCGTATCCAATAGATTTTCCAAATGACCAACAAACCGCGAACAACCCTGAATTTCTTGCTTCATGACCTAGCCCCGCTTCTTTACCTATTGTTCCCACCGCGGCGGGCCAAAATGTCAATGCAGAAAATGCCCAGAAAGCCGCAGAGAAGTAGATGGCAATTTTACTAGTCGTCCAAATGGCAACGATTGCTTCTCCAATTGTTAGAAACACCATTGAAATGCGTACGACAATAAATGGATTTATTATGTCTGCAATTTTACCACCAAATGGCGCCAGCCCACCATAAATTATAAAACAAACAGTTTGCATTAGAGCAAGTTCAATGGCGGTTGCACCTTGCTCATTGAACAATAAGGGAACGACAATCCAATAAAAATAACAAGAAGTGTTGTATAAAAATGCGACGAGTAATTGTCTTGGTAAATTATCCAAGGGATACAGTAAATACTTTAAATATTTATTCATCTATTCAATATTAATTCAGTTCACCCTAAAGAAAAATTAGATTTGATTAGAATGGTGTAGATTGATTCCGCAATTTCGACATCTAAAAGCAGAAGAGCCTTCCATTTTCATTTTTGGTGGTAAAATGGAACAACAAAAAAAATAATTTTGTTTTGTTCTAAATTTAAAACAGAATTAAAAATTGTTTTGTTGGAAAATAATGTTATTTGTCATTTGCCTGTTTTGATTTATGAGTTTGAGAGAAGATCTTTTAAATTCAAAAAATAGTTTGTTCAGAATTCCATGTGTTTCTTTCCTCACTAACCTTTATTTTAGTGTTCGAAGGAGTTGTTAGTCAAGTTCTTTCGGCAGTCCTGGGAAATCTAATCGAAGGGTTGACCTCAGACCAATTAAAATTAGGGATCATCAGTGGTGAAATTGAGTTACACAACTTGGAGTTAAAGAAATCGGCATTAGACTTCTTAAATCTTCCTGTCTCAATTACCAGAGGGATTTTAGGCGATTTAAAAGTATTAATTCCTTGGTCCGACTTACTAAACAAACCAATAGAAATCATACTAAATGATGTAGTGGGATTGGTTGAACCACAAAAGACCTTTGCTGTTTGTTGCTCTATTTTTATAAAATAATTATATTTATAGTATAATATAATAAAAATATTAATAAAACAGTATAACGAAGAAAAAGCAAAAGAGGAAGAAGAAAAACAAAAAAAAATGAAATTGGCTGAATACGAAATTCAAAAGGCTTTTGAAGAAACTAAGAATCAAGATGATGGTTTCATCACGCAACTCATTGGGAAAGTTATTGAAAATATTAGGATCGTTGTCGAAAATATTCACTTCCAATTTATCAGACAAAACAACAATAAGGATGCTTTAACTATTGGAATTTGTGTTGAAAGTGTTTGTGTCAACTCAATTAAAAATCCGATTGTCCAAGGAATGCCCATATTTAAATACAAAATTATTTCACTTCATAACTTAAGTGCTTATGTTTGTCCTCAATTGGAAATGATTGATTATTCAAAATATAAAACTAGCGAGTTCATTGCACTTATGAAATCCTCTATTATTACGCCATATTCAAAAGAACAAGGATTTAAAGATCATCTCCTCATTTCCCCAACTTCTTTTGATGTTATTGCTGCGATTAATATTTCTAAAGGATTCAAAATGGAATCTGCAAAAATCATTGGACAAGTAAATGTGAGTGACATTAAAATAACTTTAGATAAGAAACAATACGTTGGAGTAATATCATTATTGGATATGTTATTTGAATATGGAATGTCAACAAAATATTTAAAGTATCGACCACAAAATTCCAATGTTAAAAAAGAACCAAAGAAGTGGTGGCAATACGCATTTAATGTTCTTCTTGAAGATGTTAGGAAATCAAATAAACCAAAATGGAATGGAAAGGATAATGAAAAATACATGGAAATGTATAAAAAATCATTGGGATACAGTTTCTTACCAACAGTTACAAGTGAAGAAGCAAAAGAAATTGAACAGTTCGAAAGAAATATGGATCTGGAAGAAATTTTACATAACAGAGAACACGCCAGAATTGATATTCATGAATTTTTAAAAGAACATCCAGAATTTAATAAAAAGAAATCATTCTTTAATAGAGTCAAAGAATATTTTATTGGATTCTTTATCAAACAAGAACCGACTTTCGACACTAAAACTTTATCCGAAATAAGTGACTTTTCTATTGACCCAAATGGAATTCATGGAGAACCAGCTGATTATGAAAAAATGAAATTTGGTGTTAGTTTGAAGAAATTACAACTTATTTTAACCAATGACAATGAGGAAATTTTGAATTGTACTATTAATGATATTACTGCCAAGGCAATTATAAGACCACAAGGAATGGTTTTATTTTCTGACGTTATTGGAATGAATCTTAATGACCATTCAATTAAGAGGGCGTGGAATCAAATTTTAAAGAAAACAACAGAAAACCCACTTCTTCATGCATTTGTTGAATTACAACCATTGGACAATCAATCCGATCTGAAAGTAGATGTTGATATACAACCCATTGATGTGATAATATACAAAGAATTTTTGGTGAATGTCGCCCAATTTTTCATATTACCAGACCCATCATCGATTTCAAAAGCAAAACAATTTGCGTCAGATAAATTTATGGATATTTGGGCTAAAGTCCAACAAAAAACAGGTGGTATTGGAATGAAAAATAATGATATAAATAGTAAAAGACAAATAATGGATATTAAAGCAAATATTAGCGCACCCAAAATTGCAGTAATATTAAATTCTAATGTAAATGAAACAAAGTCTGTATTGATTGATTTGGGTAAAATTGACATTAAATCATTCACCGAAGAAAAATATGATTCTTTTGATATTTTAATTAAAAATGTCTCAATTTCGAATCAAAATGTGGTGTCAACTGAAATTCTTCCCATTGCCCACACCAATTATTTATTAAAACCTTTATCATTTAATATTCATTTTGGAAATTGTGTTCAAAAAACTAATGATATTCCCCAAATCAAATTAAATGCAATTATCGATTTGGTTGGAATTGAATTTAGTGTCAAAAGATATCAATATTTAAGTGATTTTATTCCAATTTGGAGTTCCGAATGGGATCAATTACTTCCCAATGAAACAGCTGGAGGGAATACAGAAGAAAAGGATTTAGGAATGGAAGAGTATTTGAAAATATTAGAAAAGAGTAAAGAAGCTGATTTTAAGGCAATGAGAATGAAAATTGATCAATGCAGTATTATGACCATTGAAGCAGGAATTAAAACAATTGAAATAGAGTTAAAACAAAAAGAAGATGAAAATAAAAACATATTTAGATTGGGAATTAGTGATATTGCAAGTGAAATAAAAAAAAGTTCTTTTGAAATGGATATCATTTCTAATATATCTAAAATTCAAATTGATGATTGTATCGCAAGTCATGAAAATGCTTTTATTCTTTCAACTGATTATTACAATAATAAACACTTTTTAAATTTATCCATTAATATGAAGGAAAAAGAATCATTGAATTATTCTGGTGTTGACATGGATATCAATGCTGACATTCAAGACTTTCATTTGGCAATCAGACCAGAAACACTTGGCCAATTGGCGCTTGTTGGGATGAGTCTTGTGCCTGAAAGGAAAGAAGGAGAAAAAGAAGGTGCAAATAATAAACAAATAGAAACAAACAAAAAAAATGAAGAAGAAGCAAAAATAATGGAATTCGCAGATGAATATTTGTCTTTCAAAGAAAAAGGAAACAAACGACAAATGACTTTTATTGAAAAACTAAGAAAGAAAGAACAACAAGGAATGCATAAAAATATCAATGTCCAAGTCCAATTTAGAAGATGTGGTATTGTGATTCTGAATGAAATTGAAGAAGTTATGAAAATAGAAATACAGAACATAAACGCATCAGTTGTTATGTTTAATTGGGGATTAACTTTGAAGAGTGAAATTCAAAATTTAGTTATAATGAATTTAATTACTCAACAAGAAGAAAATAGATATGTCTTAAATTATTCACAACAACAACCATTGATAATTATGAAATTGAAACTAAATAATGCAATGAAAAAAACTTCTTTTGGTGCCAATATTAACAGAATTCAAATCATTGTTGGACTTTCTATGATTAAAGAAGTTTTAAAAACTTTTAATAATCAAACTTTTAATAAAGCACTTCAGCAAGGACAACAATATGTCCCAACCGTCGAAGATATTCAAAATGATTATTTAACCAAAGAAGTAATTAGAAGTGAAGGAATAATTTCAATTAAAGGAAGAAATTGGAGAGAAATGAAACCAATATTGATGAAAATTCATTGTGAAATTGCAGCTCCATCAATTAAAATTCCAATAAAAGACCATGCAACAAATTGTATTGATATTAATCTTGGAAATTTACATGTCCAAAATGAATTTGAAACTCGAGAACATGTTTTGTATGGTGAAGAAGAATTTACACCTCTTTGTGAAATTATGAAAATTGGAATTGATTCAATAACAGTATCCACTAACATTGAAAAACACCATTCATACATAGTTAAAGATGTATCTATTGGGGCACAAATAATTTCAGCAAAACTTCCTGAATTTTTTACTGATGAAATGAAAGAATATATTCCAATGATAATTAATTCAAAAATTACAAACATTGAAACATCGATTAGTTACAATCAATTGAAAACACTATTGGACTTCCAAAATTTCATTCAAAAATCATTTGAAACCGAAACAAAAAGTGTTGAAGAGAAAAAAGAACTGAAAAAGAACACTGTTGTCGATGTGAAAAATGAGGATTATAAAGGTGAATGGCCTCCTGTTGCGCAATTGAAAAAGAAAATCATTATTAATATGGATTTAAATAAAATTAGTGTTATGTTAAGAAAAGGTGATGGTGATATTGATGATGACAAATTATTAATGTTGAGTGTTAATAATCTCCATTTGTATTTTGATCAATCGTTTGATGAATTTATGAAAATAAAATTACAACTTGGAACTGTTGATATTGACGATATAAGAATAACAAAAGAACCATTGGTTGTAAGAAGATTAATTGGAACTGCAAAAGGATGTAATTTACTTTTGACTGAAATGGATCTTTACCCAAAAGCATCTTTTACATCAATTGAACAATGCATTATTGAAAGACCAACACTTTATGTATTGCCTGAATTCATCGGTGAAACAATAAGGTACATTAACTCGGTTGTATCATTGCTCCCAAAAGAAGAGGGAAAAACAGTCAAAGAAGAAGGAATAGAAATTGATGCAATTCTTGAGGCAACAACAAACAATATTCTACAGAAAGTTGAGTTTGATGATAGGATGGCAAAATTGTTTGTGAAAGAAAAGAAGAGTTTTCTTGAGAAAATGAAAATAAAGAAAACAGAAGATTTTATTGAAGGAATGACAGTTATGAAACTTATTGAAATGATATATAAAGAGGCCAAATTCAATGAGGTGAAACAAAGTATTGTTGTGAAAGGAGTCTTGAAAGAAATTGGATTGAAAGAAATCCATGGATCTGATTTAGTTTCTTTCGTTTCAGAAACTATTAAACTTCCAAAAGATGTTGTTGTTGTTTTAATCGACGAATTGTATCAGTTAAAAGTTATTTTAAGGGAAGACGTCAGAGAACCAAACCAATTTGAAAATAGCGAAAGAAGATTCATTATTAATCCATGTGTTGATGAGTACTTTAGCACAATTGAAAAAGGAAACAATAATACTAAACATCAATTGATTGTTCCAGAACAAATATCTAAAACAAAATATGAACTCTTTGTTCGAGCAGAAATAAAAGGAGCAACAGTAATTATCGTTACAAATGAACATGAAGAAAAGAGCCCATACATTGAAGCAGGAATCTCATTAATAGTCGATGTTAAAATGAAACAAACAGAAAAGCAAGTGATGAATGCGAATATTAATATGAATGAAATTGATCTTCACAGAGGAACTTTAAAAAGTTTAATTGAAAATGACCAAAAAATAGAACTAATTTCAAACTCATTGAAAATGAATACGTTGGTAAAAATGTGGCAAGACGAAACCTTGGGAATGTGTGTTGATGCCCGCATTAATACATTAAATGTAATGAAAGTATTTCTTAGTTTTAATGATATTCAAACTATTCTCTCATTTGTTGAACACTTAAACAATGAATTACCCAAGAATGAAGAAATCAAAACAGATTCCGATATTTCTGAAATAGAACATAATGAAGAAATTGGGTTGTTTTATAAAAAGGATATCGCAACCAAACAATTGATTTGTTGTGCTGTCTCTATAAAACCAATTGAGATTTGTTTTGTCAATGACCTTGAAGGAAGAACATTACCTCTACTTCTTACAAAAGTCAACACTCTTAACGCATCTGCATTTGTTGAAAATTCATCCATTGATGCTGATGTGATGTTGTGTACTCAAGTTGATGTGTTTAATCATCTTCAAATGGAATATGAACCATTAATCAAAGAATTCCCAATTTATACAAAAGTATCAATTGTTCCAGTTTCAATAAGCCAAAATATGTTTACTGATATTAAAATAGGAGACATTCAACTCAACATTAGTCATGGCACATTGACATCCATTTTAACAACAATAGGAACACTTCAAACCCATTCAATCAAAGAAAATAAACTGATTCAATATGTTTCGTATTTAAATGAAACTGGGGAAGACATACGCATTAAACCAAAGGATCAAGAATGGACATTACTTGAAAAAGAACAAATAACTCCAATACAATTTGATTTTGAAAAAGAAAATGACGTGCAAAACATTGATTCTACTGGAAGGAATTTAATTACAAAAGCATTCCAAACAAAAGTATCATTTAAGAATTATGTTTTAGATGCAGATGTTATTGTTTCCAAAACCCCAAAAATATTTTACTTTAATTCTCAGGTTGGAGATGTACTTTACAATCCAATCATTACTGAAGTTATTACAAATGATGATGGAACTAAATTGATGTACATCCATAGTGACGTAATGATTAATAATAAAACTGATATTGACTTTTCATTGACAGACAACAAGACCCAATTTAACTCACCAAAATATAGTTTACATTCATTACCAATTCAAATGAGCAGAGGAGAAATATACTTGAAAGATGAAGGATCAAATAAAATAAAAATTGGAAGTATTGAAGAATTAATATTAAAGCCAACAATAAAGAAAATTGAATTGAAACAATTTAACCCAAGTAAGACAGTTTTTGTTAATATCCAATTGAAAAAAAGGTTTGAAAATCCAAGAGATAGAGAAGTTTATATTGAAATTACACCAACACATACATTAGAAAATAAACTTCCATATGACATGTTTATTGAATTAAATGGGGAACATTTAGTAATACCAACAAAAGGAAATATTAATTTATATTTGAACCATAAACAAGTCATTTCTATTAATTTTAACACTATCGAAGGAATGAATTCTTTTGTTCAAGGAAAATATGAATTGAAAAGTCGTGCTCCTTATCTTGAAGTTCATGATGTTTCAAATAGAAAAGGATATCTTTTTGTTGAAGAAATTCTTTCTTTTAAACATTCTACTGTCATATTCTATGCTGCTAACTTTATTTTAAATTTATCAACACAACCATTATTCTCTTCTTCTGTTTCGTTACTTGGAAGAAAAGAACTTGCCGGATTACCATTTGAGGGAATTCCGCCCAATGGAAAGCCATTTGTTGTTTGTTTGGGTTATGAAATACCAACTTCAAATAAAATTTCTTTAAAAACAAAGATGTGCGACTACTCTGATTCATCCCCGTGTTGTGAAGTTGGATTTAAAAGAGTCATTGATTGTAAACAAAATGACGGAAAAATAAATTCATTTAGATATGAAATTAATATTGGTAAACAACAATTTTCAAGAACAAAAATTATTAAATTATTTAATAATTATATTGTTTGTAATAATACCAAAGCTCAAATCAAGATTAATGCTGGAGGTTTCGAAAACGTAATTGAAACTGGTTCTTCTGTGGTAAACCAAGAAGAAATGCTGAAGAAATGTTGCAAAGAAATTGTTATTGGTGGAAATGAAAGAAAATTTAATGTCACAATCAATGGAGAATCTTCTGTTCAATATCCTTTGGATGAAGTTGGAGAATATCCAAATAAACTTGGAGGAAAGGGATATGATATTTCTGTCAAAGACTTCAAACACGCTACCTACATTTGTGTGAATGAACGAAAAGAAAAGAATTCACCATTTAAAATTGTTAACAACAGTGACAAAGAATTTATTGTTTCACAAGATGGAACAAAAGAAGTAATTGCACCACATAAAACAGTTTATTATTACTTACCAAACCCATTAAAATCTCCTGTTTTAGATGTTTATTTGGGACAAAACAAACGTATGAGTGTGGATTTAAATAAAGTTAATAAATATTACAAACCAATAGATGATGTTAATGTTAAGGTTATTGTTACAAACGGAACAAGAACTCTGGTCTTGAGTAATATAAAAGAATTATTTAAATCAATAACAAAACCACAAACAAACATTATCGCTACGATTTCACTCAGTAAAACAATCATTAATTTATCTAATGCTTGGCCGGATGATATATTATGTCTTACATTAGGAGAATTAAATGTAGATGCCATTATCACATCAGACCAAATGAAAGTTGTATTGAACTTAAGTGATATCCAAATTGATAATATGGTTCTTGGATCTCCGTTCCCAGTATTACTTGCAACACATAGAGAAAAAGATGCTGTACAACAAAAACAAGCTCTTCATGTGACCATGATTAAAAGGAATGTTTCTGACCCTGCAACCCAACAATTCGAATATTTCACAATGTTGCTCCAACAATTGGATATTATGATTGATGGCGCGTCTGCTTTTGAGTTATTAAATTATGTGTCAACCCTGCCAATCGACCAAGCTATCCCACAAGTTCAAGTTGAATATAGGCCTTATGAAATTGAAATTCCGCCAGTTTCACCACCAGTATTCTTGTTCTTTAAAGACTTCCAATTACAACCAATGAAATTTGTCATAACATTCAGACTTGGAACAGGAAGTTTGGGGTTGTTGCCATATAATGGGATTACTGCTGTTATCCATACCTTTGGTAGCATGTTAGGCAATTTAGATCATTCACCATTACCTATTAACAACTTATTTGTGAAGGACTGTTATGAAAAATCTGATAGATTCGTTTCAATGGTTGTAAGTCATATTTCAATGCAAGTTGTCAAGAATCTGTATCTTCTTCTTGGGTCTGTTGATTTCTTGGGCAATCCAGTTGGGTTGGTTTCTAATGTTGGTAGTGGAGTTAAAGCGTTCTTTTATGAACCAATTCAGGGATTAACAGTGTCCCCAACAGAATTCGCCTGTGGAATTGGCAGAGGATCAAAGAAATTATTAACAAGCACTGGAACAGGTATATTAAATTCTGCGAGTAAGATATCAGGTTCGGTTGCATCTGGTGTTGCTAATTTAACAATGGACGAACAATATATGCAAGAAAGACAAAGAAAAATGAACAAGAAAGAGAAAGGATTTGTTGGGGGATTAAGTAGTGGATTTAGTAGTCTTGGAAGTGGTATCGTTCAGGGAGTATCGGGCGTTGTTATGAATCCAGTCAAAGATGCCAAAAAAGAAGGAATTGTCGGATTTGGAAAAGGAGTTGGAAAGGGATTGGTTGGATTGGTTGCCAAACCATTAACTGGGGTTGTTGATCTTGTTTCTAATACTACGCAAGGAATTGCAGAAAGTATTAATGGAGAAGAAATGGAAGAAAGAAAGAGATTACCCATCATCTATTGTAATAAACAAGGAATGAGAAGCTTCACAATAAACATTAGAGAAGGTGAAACTGTGGAAGGAAAAACTCATGAAGAATGTGTCAAAAAGATTTGTAAAAACAACCAAGAAAAATTCGTTGATTTGATTGAAATTGAAGACAACCAAGTATTGGTTCTCACAAATAAGAGATTATTCATAATGGATTATTTACACTTACATTTTATTGATGGTGTGAACTTGGCGCAAATCAATGATATTTCGCTGAATGTAAATGGGATATCCCTCACATTAGACAACAAACAAATGCTTTTCATCCATTACGAAAAAACAACAACTTGCGTCATGTTACACTCAAAAATAAAAGGATTGTTGAAAGAAAGAAATATTGACAGTTTCTTAGACAAAAGAGATGGGCAAAATGAAGCAAAAGAAGTAATTTCCATTTGTCCTATAAAAGAGGTGAAGAGCGAAAGTTCAATACAACAACCAGTTAAATCCAAGACACCAATCCGAATTGATATAAGCGAAGACGTTCCAAGATTAAAAGAATCTTCTCCATTTGCTGAAAACAATGCAACAGAATCATCGGATAATGAAAGTTCGAGTGCAAATCTTTCTGACGATCTAAGTGACGCTCCACAAGGAGAAAAGAAGAGACATCACAAAACAAATGTGATGAAAGGAATAAGTCAAGGTGTGAAGCACGTTTTTGGTAAAACTGAAGAAAAGGAAGAACAAAAAAGAATTGAAAAAGAAAAGAGGAAGTCAGACAAAATTCTTGCAAAAGAACTCAGCGAACAACTGAAAGAAGAGAAAAAGGAAATTGAACGTTCAGAGAAAAGAAACATAGGCCCAATTCAACACACAGAAGAAACCAAACAAGTGCCCACTTCAACGAATATTTCTCAAAGCACTTCCACAATAATTGACGACGAAAAGAAAAGTCTTCACACATCACTGTTCAAAGGAATAAAAAGTGTGGTTGGGAGGTCTGAAGATAAAAGGAAATCAGATAAGCTAGAAAGTAAAGAGGTAAATAAAGAATTGAAAGAAGAAAAAAAGAAAGAGGGAGGTGAAGGAAAAGACAAGAAAAAGAGATTTGGGTTGTTTTAAAGAAGTGAAATGAAATAATTTATTAACCATTTTTATTTTAATTGTTTGATGTAGAAAAACAATTGCAACGGAGTTATTTTTGCAAATCTCTCAAGAAACTAATCATTGCAAAAAAATGCCAAAGTGAATCTATAAATCTCCCTCAAATTAATGTAATTTCAAACCAAAAACAAGGAAATTTGGGCTGAGAGCTTTTTATAAAACAAAAACAAATTCTTTTGTTTTAAGAAGATTCCAACACCAAAGCAAGACAAAATTAGAAGAAAAACTTGAATAAAATTTGAATCAAACAGTAAAGTCATTTTCAAAACCAAAAAAATAAAATTGCAAAATCAAAAAAAAATCGATTTTTCCTATTTACCTCCTTTTCTTCGTGATAATGGAGTTCACTCCCTTTCTCTTGTTCCCCTTTTCTTTGTTATGTCTTATTATTCCAGTATTATCAGTTGTTGTGGTTGGCAGTGATTATTGTTTTGTTTCAACGAATTCAACTCTTGTAAATTATTACCCTGATGCTATTTGCGACCAATCACCTTCCTCTTTCCTTTTTTCTTTTAAAGGTATATTTGTATTGTCTGGCTTTACAAACGAATTATTTCTCGAAAACATCGACGCTTACGTTTATTTTGGCGATCTTGATTCTTGTGATGCACGCACAATAACATTTATTAAAACCATTGAATTTCAAGGCGCACTTTATACATTTTCTTCGTTTCTAAATGAATATTCAATCCATTTGAGTGGGGAAATCTATAACAACGAAATCACTTTTCTATTCGTTCGATACCATTTCCCTTCGGTCATTCAAAATTTAACTCCAAATCGAATGTTTATCGTTTTTGGAGTTGTCAATCAATACAATAATGTTTGGGATAATTGGCACGTAAATGTAATTGGACTTTTTACTTTCGAAATAAGTATAGATTACACCATTGTTGATTATTTGTGTTCAACATCGGATAATATTTCGTTTACTTCTTCAAATTCCATTGTTTCACTAACTGAAGGACCATCGATTGTAAAAAGTTTTTGTATTGACACTTATTATCGATTTTTCCAGTTAGGAAATGTCAGCGATTTTAAAACGAATTGTGTATGTGAAAACAATACAAGTTCAACAGATGAAAAATGTGTTTCAGAATTGTATTATACTTTAAAGGGAACTGACCCATTTAAATTCTTTCTTAAAAGTTGTAATCATATTGTTAAATCTTATCTCTCTATCTCTAAAAATGTTACTCATACCGTTCATTTATTCCTTAATCGATTCTTGTTGCTTACAGATATTTCTTATTACACAGCACTTTCATGTTTCACATCCCCTTCTTTTTCTACTCCTTCATTGAATTTTTATCGATTCCGAAATGGCAACATTTACATTTCGTTAACCAATGGAACTGATCAAGTGCATATTATTCATACCACTTGTGAAACTGGTCTTTTTACTTATAACAACACCCACAAAATTCTGTTTTCATCAAGTCTGTATGGTTTTACTGAATCAAATAGTTACATTTCATTGTCTTCTGATGGGAGTTGCTATAGTGCGTACATTTCTTCTTCAGTATTTTATTGTCTTCATTGTCGTAATGACCTTAAAAACGAAAATGGCCAATGTACATGTCAATATTCTTTGGAAAATAGTTATTGTTATTTGGATCAATGTACTAAATATCTTCATGGGAATTGTATTAGTTGCGAGGATTCATATTATCTGTCCAGTAATACCTGCAATAAATGTGGTGATAATTGTAGTAAATGTATCAATTCAACGATGTGTATTCAATGTAATGAAGGTTTTTATTCCATTGATGGGACATGTATTGACATAAAAAATTGTTACATTTCAAATAGTAATGGATGCGTCGTTCCATGCTTCCCTGGCTATTATTTTTCTGATAAAAAATGTAAAAAATGTAAGGATCATTGTTTGTTATGTACCTCCAAGGAATGTGTTTTTTGTGATATCAATTTCCAACTATTCAATGGCGAATGTATAAATTCATCAAATGAAAATTATAATCAATCTGTTCTTTGTAAAAAAAATCAGTTTATTGAAAATGGTGCTTGTTCTTTATGTTCTCTTCGATTTCAAAATTGTTTGGAATGTGACAATCATATGTGTATTCTTTGTGATTCAAATTCCTTTTATTCCAACGGGAATTGTATTCAAGACAAACACTGTAATGAATATGAAAATGGAAAATGTATTTCATGTGATTCAGGTTACTTTATTCAAGATGGAAAATGCTCTGATCAACAAATCCATTGTTTATATGCAATTAATGGGAAATGCCAAAAATGTGCTTCTAATTATTATTTATCATCAGATCATATTTGCTCTCCTTTGACCTTTGAAGTGAAGACACACTGCGTTGCTTTCGATTCAAATGGTTGTTTGAGATGTGAAAAATCATATTTTTCAAAAGATGGCGTATGTACTGAATGTCAAGGAAATTGTAAATATTGTGATAATAATGATTATTGCCTTACGTGTAAAGATGGTAGTTATATGGATTATGAAACTCATCAATGCTTGAGTACACATTTTTTAAATTTGACATGCCAAGTTCCAAAACCAGATGGTTCTGGTTGCTTGCTATGTAAAAATCGTTTCTACAGAGAATTAACTCGTTGTCACAAATGTATGTTCGGTTGTAAAAAATGTAATACAAATAGCTCTTGTTTGGAATGTGAAAATGATTTCTACATGACCACCACTGGCTTATGTTCTCTTTTAAGTGAAATAGAGGGATGTCTTGAAGCAGATCCAATTTTTGGTTGTACGACTTGTTCGAAAGGGTATTATAAAAATAATAAAGAATGTTCATTTTGTAAGAGTAATTGCACCCAATGTTCTTCTCCAGATAATTGTTATGAATGTTCAAGTGATGAATTCATTTTAAATCAAACCGATTGTGTTTACGCTTCGTTGGTAGAAAAGTGTATTAAAGTAGAAAGAAATAAATGTTCTGTTTGTTCATTTATGTATAAACCAAGTGAGGATGGTATTTTATGTGTTTATCGTGATGAACTAATAGGGATCTTTTCTTTTACAGCATTTTTACTTATCGTTCTTACATTAATATTGCTTATATCGATTTTTTTGGTTCACCACATTGTAATCAGACATTCAAAATCAAAACAAAAGAAAGTGCAGTATGTTCGTCCCATTTCCAAATTTCTCTGTAAATTCTTTCCAATCCAAAATGGTATTTGTTGTAATAAATCAGTGTTGGATCTCTATGACCCAAGAAATATTGTCATTCCTGTTTGTGAAACAACAAAAGAAACTTTTGTGATTGGAAATCGAAGTCATAACACCATCCAAGTCAGACTTGTTTATGTCTCCCAAGAAAAATATAAATACACAATAGAACCAACAGAAGTATTAATTCCTCACAAACATGCTTGTTTATTTACAATTGAAGTATTTCCATTTTGTACTTGTAGAGTTAATGATATGCTTCCAGCATTAGTCACCCATCTCAAAAGTGGTAAAACAGAAGAAATTAACTTGCTTTTAAAATTTAGTTCTCAATTGAGTAGTAGACTTGATTTTGACGATATAACTGAAGAAAGTGAAATTGGAGAAGGTACTTTCGGTGTTGTTTTCAAGGGGAAATATCGAGGATTTAATGTTGCAATAAAAAAGTTAAAATTTGTTGCAAAAGATGAAACGAATGAGTGTTATGGCGAATTAACAAGAGAAATTAAAATGTTAGAAAAATTTAGAAATGACTATATCGTTCATTTTTATGGGGCTGTTATGACCAAGTCATTGCTGTGTCTTGTAACAGAATTTGCACCATTTGGTTCAATGCAAAGCGTTATTCATGTAAAGAAATATCCCAAACCAATAACAAAAATTAGATATAAACTTTGTATGGATATGTCCAGAGGAATTCATTATCTCCATTCAAATGGTATTTTGCATCGTGATATTAAACCTGATAATATTTTAGTGTTTTCACTTGAAAAAGACATTCCTGTGAACGTTAAATTAACTGATTTCGGATCATCAAGAAATGTAAATATGCTCATATCAAATATGACCTTCACCCAAGGTATCGGTACTCCCGCTTATATGGCCCCCGAAGTATTAACTCACAAAAAATATCGAATGCCAGCAGATATATTTTCGTTGTCAATAACTTTATTCGAAGTGATGGGATGGGATGTTCCGTATGATTACAACCAATTTTCACGGGCATGGAAGATTGCCGAATTTGTAACAACCGGGAAAAGACTAGAAAAACCGAATAAAATGGATGATCACTTTTATGATTTGTTATGTAAGTCATGGTGTGACGATCCCGATGAACGTTTGACGATTGATGAGTTAGTCGAAGAGTTAATCCGAATAGCCAACCTCTCTGGGGCTGATACGTAAATAACGACTGCCAAAATGTTTTTAATAGTATTATTTATTTGTTAAAGAAGTGTTCCATCGAAACGCACCAACCAATAATTTTCAAAAGAAAAAATAAGTCGCACTAAAGTCAACATCTTTTCCTATAAATACATCATCCTTATTTTATTGCAAATTTTCAATGAAAATAAAACCCGAAACTTTTGATTCCTGTGAATTAAAAATAATTTAATGAAAGGCTGAATTACAAAGCAGTAAATACAACTAATTACAATTCGACCAACCCAATCCACTTACTTTCTAAATCATGTAACACTTCTGGAGACGACGAACAAACAGAATTTATTGACTCCTCTTGAATTACTTCAAGTTCTCCTAAACAAAATTGGATGTCGGCTTGTTTTTTTGTCAAAAATTGTTCTCTTTTCTTTCGTTCTGTTTCGATTTCTGATGGGCTTGGAAAGAGCTTCATCAAATCCTCCTTTTTGCCATACAATAATCGTTGTGTTGGGACATATGGTTTGCAATTGATATTCATGTGGTGATTCATTTCTGCTAACGTGATTGTGATTTTTCAGTTTTAGTTTTGTCTATTAATAGTTCATAAAACATATTTTGAGGTTTGGAGCACCAAACAACAAAATTGTTTTTAACTATTTCGAAGAAACTATATCAAATTATTGCAATACTATTTCCAATGGTTTACCATCGATGAGTTGAAGGAAAAGTTATGAAACCATTTTGGGTAGAAAAAAAATAGTTTATGAAATCATCAGAAATAAAACTAACAAACAAGAACTGGACTTCTGGATGAACTTTTCACCAAACGAACCTTCGGTATGAAACCAACCCATTTTTATCTAAATTTCAGATGGAATCTCCGAACTTAAATTAAAAGAACTTGTGCATACATTTGCAATAAATAACAAAAATTATTCACAAATTAATTTTGTTATAGGGGATGTCCATTTTGAAGGGATCGAATTGTTCTCCCAAGTGAATGAAAGAACGGTATTGCTCGATTTCTTTTAATTCACAATGAACGGTTATGGCTTCATTTGACTCACCTGCTTCTGCCACTTTAATTCCCAGATGGTTGTAAACAAATGAATGTCCCTTATATTTCAATTTTAACTCGTCCACGCCAATCCTATTTGGACAAAATACCCAACAAGCATTTTCTATTGCACGACACGCAGCAAACTTATCCGCAACACCAATTACTTTGTAATTGTAATTAATTGGATTTATTATAACGTCATAATCATTTTCGTAACGAATGAACACTGGAAAACGCGCATCATAACACACCACCAACAACATTCTAAATCCTCTAAAATTAACAATCATTTTATCATGACCAGCCTCTAATGGACCTTCACACCCAATTCTATAAAGGTGGCTTTTATTGTAATTTGCCCTTATTCCATTTTCATCAACGAATACCAATCTATTGTAGTACTTTCCTTCTTCCTCCACCAATATTCCCGCAGCGAACCCACAATGTTTTTTTTTGCACATTTCGATTAGCCAATCGGTGACTATTTTACCAGAATTGGGGTGGGCAGTTTCACGTAAATCCTGCGTAAATCCAGTTGAAAACACTTCGGGAAGAAGATACAAATCACTTGTGGTGTTTGAAATTAATTCTTCTATTTTACAAAATGTTTGTTGGAGATCAGGAAATACATCTATTTGAATTAAAGTAACATTAATTGACATTGCTATTCAGTTGATCCCTTTGTTATTGCAAAGTTCTTAGGGTTGTATTGTCGAGTGACTTCCGTGCCTTTTCATTTAGAATTTTTCTGAAAAAAAATATTTAACATTTTGTGTCATTCCTTTTGATAAAACAAAATCGCAAAAAACAAAAAATTTGAAATTTTCTTTGGTTTCTCAAAAATTAATCTTCACGCCATTTCGGCGTAGTGTTTTGGTGAGGACTTTTGTGAGCAAAGAAAAAATAGTGAAATGAAAACAAGCAGATAACAAACTTGAAGTAAAAAATATTTGGTGATCACAAAACTACGACAACAAAAATTTGAAACACTAAAGAAAAAATGGAAACGGATAAAAACTCGAATTTTAGATAATAATTCCATTTTCTTGCTAAAAAACAAATCTGACCAAAACAAAACCTTTTAAAAACACTCCATTTTTCGCGTAATGGAAAAAAAGAATTCAAATGGTTTTTATCAAAAAAAAATTGAAAGGGTATTTACGTACTTATTAAGTTCTGTTCCAATTGCATTTAATGAAACACATTCTAATTATTTTGTTCACTCTGTTTATTCATTCCAAAGCTGGTATTTGCCCAAAAGGGTATTTTCAAACAAATGACTTTGGTTGTAAAAAATGTTCTTTTTATTGTTCTGGGACATGTGAGGATTATATTGGCTGTTCTAAATGTTCTGAAGGTTATTACGTCAAAGACGGAACATGTGAGCGTTGTTATCAATGCCAATATGATAGTTGTTCATCAAATGGAACTTGTTCGGAATGTTATGGGAAATATGCTTCGATCAATGGGAAATGTGAATCAATGAGCAATTGTTTTTACGGAAGTCACATTGATGGAGTTGGTTGTTTAGATTGTTATTTCGGTTATTTTGGTCCAACTTGCGAGGATTGTCGGCCAAATTGTTACAAGTGGAATAGTAAAGAAGGTTGTGAGATATGCAGAAATGGATTTTACAACAAAAAAGGAATATGCAACAGTTGTGGTGAAGGATGTTCGAGTTGTAAGAACGAAACTGGATGTCAACAATGTGATGAGGGATATGTAATAATTAATGGTCAAAGTCAAGTGAAAGATTCAAAGTGTTTAGAATATGATTTAGTTAATAATACTGGTTGTATTAAATGTGAAAATGGATATTTTATTTCAGATGGTGGTTGTATTATTGAATTTGATTGTAAGGAGAAAGTAAATGGTAAGTATTGCGTTACATGTCAAGAAGGCTTTGAATTAAAAAATGGATTGTGTCAGCAATGTCCAAAGAATTATTTTTCGTATAACAACAAATGCATTGACCCACTTAATTGCATTGAAGCACACAACGGTACTGGGTGTACTTCTTGTGAAAAAAATTATCAACTCATTGAAGTAAAGCCATATTTTTGCATGGGTTGTGGGTCGCATTGTCTTTCATGTGATTTTTCTGGATCTTGCACAAAGTGTGAAGAAGAATACTTTATTAATAATGGAAATTGTTATCATTGTGGAACTTCTTGTTTACAGTGTATTGACGCTGCTAATTGCATTGTTTGTAAAGATGGATTTACAAAAATTGATGACTTTTGCCAGAACGATAGTTTGATTCTTTTTATGTTTTTAATTTCAATTAATAATTGTAGGGTGTGATGTTAATTGTTTGATTGGTTATTGTGATGAAAATGGATTTTGTTTGGAGTGTAAAAAAGGTTATTATCCTAATAATGGCTCATGTGTAAAATGCACAGAACATTGTTCTGCGTGTTTTACTGATGGGGTGTGTTATTCTTGTGAAGACGAATATGTTCTTACTGATTCAAAGTTATGCAAGAAAGGAAAAGGTGTGGTTTTTTATATATTAATGTCTACAATAATTTTTGTTATTGCCGGAACGTTCATAACTCTTGGAGTTGCATTTTTAATACTCTTTTTACGTCAGAAGAAGAAATCAAACCAACGTAAGACTTTAATTTAATTTTTTTAATTGAATTCAAATACAACAAAAATAAACGACCCATCTTATTTCAACAAACACGAACGACTTTCATTAAAATGGTGCAAACCTTGAATAGTTTTTTGTGTAAGATTTTTTTTTAAAAAAACTTAAATGAATAAAATCAATTAAAACATGGTGATTCTTGACGTCTTGAAATTATTAGTCCAATTTCCCACAAAACGCATCATTAATACATTTTTAACTTGAAACGTTATTTTTTGAAACACAAGGCGATCTTTTAAATATTTGAAACTTTAAAACACAATTCAAAACAAATGAACGAAACACTTAATCTTTTTATATTTGGTGAAAGAAGAACGCAAGTTGAAATAAGAGGAGGTTATGGGAATTACTTTGCAAGAGAAAGAGAATTTCTAATGAATATGTTATGTCGAGGTGAAGTAATAAATGGAAATGAAAGTGTTGGAACTTTAGTCGATGAAGATTGTTTTAAAATAAAATTACCAGACAAAATAGTTACAGTTTGGTTTCAGTATATGTTAGATGAATTTCCATTTCTTATTCCCATAACTAATTTTCCTTTAATTCTTTACTGCTTTTCAATTTCATCAATTCAATCATTTGATGAAATGAAAAATCGAATTTTAGATTCAATTAAAACATTCAATGAAAATGGTAATTACTATAATCCAATCCAAGTATTAGTTGGTTTTGATGATGAAAGTTTTGAAAGAGAAGTTGATTCAAATGATATTCAAAAACTTTCAAGACAATTTAACATTCAATACTTTGAATTCAATCGAAATGATCGTGAAAAATGTTTTTATTTTGCAAAAGAATTATTAATTCAATTAGAACTCAAGAAAAATTTATTACGAATGCCCCAAACAAATTCCTTAGATAAACCAACCAAATGTGATATACAGTAACCCCCTTTTTCCATTATCTGTATTAGAAATACAAATAGTTAATGAAAGATCGGAAGTGAACAACAAAAATATTGTTTTTTTGTTATTAAACAAAATGTTATTAAACTAACAAAATCTATTTATAATTGATTAACTCAATGAAATGTTAAATCTAAAAAATATAAACTAAAATAATTTAACACAAATGGTGATACTTGAAAACATATTTTTAAAGAATGTATTATTGTATTTACCCACAATTAAAGATATTTGTCATTTTGCTCAAGTTTGTAAAAAATGTGAAGAAGCTATTTTAACAATTTATATTAATCCATTTGATTTAACATTAAATCATTCATTTGATGAAATCATTCCTTTATTTCCAAAACTACAAACATTTTATGTTAGAAGATGTAAAGAAAGATTATATAAAATAAATGCAAATGAAATACCATTAATTGAAATTGGGAATTGGCAAGAAGGATCAAAAGAATCACAAGTATTTGGAACAAAATGGTTTGCATCAAAGATAAGAAAGATGAGAATCAATGGATATGTTAGCGTAGACCTTATGGGTAAACACTCTGAATATTATTCCCAACTTCAAGAAGTTGTATTTCAATATTTTTCCAGCAAAAAAACAATGATTTCAATATTTAATTTACCAACAATAAGAAAAGTTACAATTATTTGCTCAATGATCCAATTTAAAGCGCTAACAACTAAATTTGATTTCTCAGCAAGAAATCAAACAAAATATATCATCGTTTTCAGTGAAACTGGGTTTGTTGTAAATCAAAATTATGATGAATTGAAAGATGTTGTTCGAAAACTATCTGAAAATTGTGAATTCTACACCAGAGTTATTTGTAAAAGTACTATTAATTTACAATTCTTACCAACTCTTCCTTATGAAAACAAATACAGTTGGGATCCTAATGACTCAATTTCATTGCAAAGTGATGTTTTTGATCAACTTTACGTTATTAATGATTTATTAAAGAAATGTGAAATTGATCGATTATCTATAGGAGGTATTGCAAATGATTTCGCTGATAATTTTGTTGATCTATCTCCACTTCAACTAAAAGCACTTTCAATTACTTCAGCTAAAAAGAAAGGATTAAAATTAAAGCTTTTTTCTCAATTAGAATCATTGTTTTTAAGTGATGTCGAATCTGACATTGATATTTCATCGTGTCATTTAAAAGAATTCTCTGAGTGTGGATATAATGGTGATGTAATTTATATTAATGATGATAATTTACAAGAATTTTCATCATGGTCTAGCACACAATTTATATGGAATCATAATGGTGTTGAATTGGGTGAAAATGAAATGGAATTGGATCTCAATAAAATATCAATTTTCCAAGCCATTATTAATTTAATGAACAATGCTGGTCGTGTTACTTCAAGACAAATCACAATCCACAAAGATGGAAAAACAGCTGTTTTGAAAGGTTGTGATTCTTTCTTTTATGAAAAAGGATCAATTGATTTTAGTGTTGGGGAGGAACAAGAAAAATTAGATTTGAGTGAAATGGAATTTTCTAAAGTTGATGTTTCAAAAGTTCCAAAACTTGGTTCTTTGAAAGTGAAAACCCAAAATTTCAATTTGTTGGAAAGTAACATTGGTTCTATTGTTATTGAAGGAGAATGTAATATTGATTTAAAAGATTGTAAAATTGAATCAATTACTGCCGATGTTATTAACAACTTGAATTTTAAAGGATGTTTTATTGGTTCAATAACAGCAAATGAAATTAAAAAGATTAATGGCCCAAAATCAAGAATCAAGAAATGGAATGTCAACAAAAGTAAAAAAGGAAAGAAATAATTCAATTCGACATTGAAACGTATTGTTTTCGTTAAAAAAATAAATGGTTTTCAATGATTAATGACCATTTATCGAACTACCACTCTCTGTATTAATAATGAAAGTGTTTTCCAATTCACCAATTGATAAGACGCATATTTAATAACTTCTTGGCCAACAAATGAACCAACAATATGAATTTGTGCAACACTTTTTCTTTCAATCGCAAGTTCTATTTATTTTCGAAAATGGCATGCTTTGTCGACCCAAACATACAACAACACGTAATGTGTTTAACAGTATTCATCATTAATTTTTTGAAAGTCAAGTGAAATCTTGAATTTATGTTCACGTTTCAAATAAAATTATTTCCCAAAATGAAAAAGAGAAATTATGAAAACCCTAAATAAAACCTCTTTGAAGCATCAACTTATTTTATTCTCGTTAACTAATGGAGGGTGATGCTCAAATTAATTATTATGAAGTTCTTGGTGTCGAAAAAACTGCAAATGAAAATGAAATTAAGAAGGCTTTTTATAAAATGTCACTGAAATATCACCCTGATAAACATCCAGACGACCCTGTTTGTCTTTGTAAATTCCATCAAATCCAAGAAGCTTATAAAGTCCTTAAAGATTCATCAAAGAGATATATTTACGATGAATTTGGATCAAAGTCTAGAAAAGAAATTAATGAAGAATGTGAAGAAGTTGACGAAGAAGGCGAAGGTGAATTGACAGTTGAGGCTATATTGGCATCAATGAAGGCCATGGGGATAAATGTTGATGAAGAGGAAGCCGAACATATTTTGGCAAATACAAAGTTTGAAATTAACGATAAAGCTGTCAGAAAAGGTGGGTTGTGTGACGAATTAATGCGAGCAGAAAAAATGGGAGTCACCGATATTGATTTATCTAAATTGGTTATAAGAGCTGTTAAGAAGGAATGTGTTGCACACATGACTTCATTAACAACAATTAATTTCAGTACTAATTCCATAAGAAGTTTACCTGAAGGATTTTGTGCATTGACCCAATTAAAAAGATTAAATTTGAGTGACAACAAATTCACTGAAATTCCAAAAGATGTTTACTCATTGGTTTTATTGGAAACATTTGAAGTGGAGAGAAATGAGATTACTGAAATTTCAGATGAGATTTTCAAATTAGAAAATCTTCGCAAATTAAATTTATTTTCCAACAAAATCAGGAGTGTTCCCATTCGTCTTTGTTTTGATTTAAAGAAGATTCAATCCATTGATCTTTCTTGTAATTATTTAATTGAGTATCCACAAAGTAAAGACGGAGTTGATATCATTACTGACGCTGATATGAAAGGCGGGGTTCAACAAGGCTCTCTTGTAGCCCAATTTTTTGCTTCACTTGACAAAAAGCCTCGCACAAAGAAGGCCGAAGAAAAGAAAACTGATAAAAAAAGCACAAAAAAGTAACATTTTTATTATTCATTTTTTATTAATAATTAATGGTTTAAATTGTTATAAATGGTAGTTACAAAGCATTGAAGAAAGCAAACTAAAAAAAGAAAAAGTTATTGTTGAAACAAAGTGATATTGAATGGTGGTTTGCTCTATTGAAAATTTGAAATTTATCAGTGAAATCAAAAGGGGTGAAAGAGAGAACTATTGCGAAGAAAATGTATTTGCGTTTGGACATACAGAAACTGGAGAAAATAGTTGTGTTATATTTAAAGGATGTTTGTTGATGTGATTATAAAATTGAGGAAATAATTCAATGCAATAGGGAGGCCACACATTGATATTGATTTAACAGAAATTGGAAGTAAAACAAAAGAATCAATTGAAGAAGTATTTTTTGATTTGGTTGAAACGATGAATGAAGTCATTAATGAGAAAAAAATGAAGAATAAACGATATAGGATTATTGATCATTTAGAGATAATTGAAAGTATTCCATTTGTTGGATATCACACAAAAAACCATATTTTTGGAAGAATTTGGCTCAGGAATCATAAGGATATTTCGAAAATAAGAAAAATATGTTCTGAAATGGAAATAATGGTTTATGAAGCACACTTAAGAAGTGATATAATGTTCATGAGTGATTTTGGACTTAGGACAATTGTTAATATTTACTTTCCAGCCCAAATCAGTCATCCTCCAAAAACAAAATGTAAATTTGAATTTGAATTGGATTGTTCCAATCTGAAACCAATGCAATTTCAATTAGAATCAAAAGGTTCTTTAGAGAATTCAAATTTGAGTGTATATTGGGAAGATTGTAGATATTATAATTGTGTAGAAGGAGGAAATAAAACAGAAAGTTTTAATGTGAATGATAAAATACTTGTTGAAAGATGGTTGAATGAAATGAGAACAAAACAGTTTGAAGAAGAAAGAAACATTAACATTGAAAATCTTAAAAAAATGGTTCAACTTTATAACAATAATCCAAAAAGAGAGTTCAAACAAAATACAATGTTGGCAACTCAAATGATGGTCCAAATGTCTCAAATGAATATTGCTTTAAAACCAATAAGTGTTGAAATAGAATCAGTTAATAAAGAAAATGAATGCGGTGATGGCGTTTATGAAGAAAATGAAGTTACCCAAGAGGTTATTGAAAAAAATGAATTTCTTCTTTCTCAAGAAAGGAGTCAGAAAGGAAAAGAAGTGATATTTCAACAAGATAAACCTTATTCTCAAAGTATGAGCGAAGAAGAAATTGATTTTAATAAATGGATTGATGGAATTGAAACGGATTCGAGTGAAGATATTATATTTCAACAAGGGGAGGATATAAGTTTCGATTCAAATGATGAACACATGGATGGTGATATGGAAGAAATAAGCGATATAGAAGATGAAAAGATTATTGTTGAACAAATAAAAAGAACGAATACAAACTTATTGAGTCAAATCCCATGTTCTAAGTTCCATAAATGCACAAGTGGGTTCTTTAGTCAACAAATAATTAAAGATAAAGTTACACAGCCAATATTCAATTCTTTAAGTATTCAAAACAATATTCGAAGTAATGTTGTTGAAGAGAATATTTGTTTTGAACAAAACGAAGAAAAGGAAATGATTAATGAAGACATTGATTTGTCTTCGAATATTTCAATTAATGTTATTCAAAAAGCCAATGTTATTTCCGTTTCTAATCCCCCAACAATAAAACAAGTAATCGAAGATTTAAAGTATCACGGAATTAACGTTTTACACGAAGGAATTAATTTTAAAACTTTCACAGAACAAAAGGATAATCCAAAGCCATTGAATTTTGTCTCATTAATTCCTCCACCTTCATATTCAGATGTTGTTAACAACTTTAAAAATAAAAGAAAAAATCAAAACGTTTTTTATGTCAATGCGAAAAAGAACAAAATTGATCCTTATTCAGTTTTTATGATCCCAAGAATTAATAATCCTTTTATTAGTGCTAAAAGTTGTGTTATTGGAGTTCAATTATTGTTCAAAAGAATTGATGGGTCAAATGGAAAATATCCAAATCCGCAACATGATATAATTAATGGGATGATCCTTTATAAATCATTTCAAAATAAGAATATGTTTTTCTTATTACACATAGAACTTGAAGCCATAAAATCTATTCACTCAACTTATAAAACTTTAGTTACATTTGATATTAATTGTCGCAATGAATATGAAGTTATTTCTAATTTTATTAAGATTATTGAAGAAGAGGATGTCGACATTATTATGGCAGAAGATTGTTCTTATACTTTACAATTTATGACTGAACGATGGAAAACATTTGGGAAGGGATCTTTCAAAGGGAAATTAAGTAGGATAAGAGATGGAAATAATTTGGAAGGGAGAGTGTTATTAAATATTTGGCATATATACAAAGAATGTAATAAATTTACGGTTTATGAAACTGATTTCGTTGCAAAAGAAGTGTATAATGTTTCACTTCCCAATATAAGTTATTTAAGTCAAAACTGTAGTGAAATGATCATCACTTCATTCATTAAATTTCATTGTTGTTTGTCTCTAGTTGAATATTTTGATTATATGAATAGAATAAGAGAATTTGCTCAATTCCATTCATGTCCTCTTTTAGAAGAAATTGAAAGGGGTTCACAATACAAGGTTGAGTGTTGTTTGAAAAGAGTAACAAAAAATAAATTTGAATTATTTTCTCCAAGCCAACAAGCATTACATGCGATGAGGGCCACTGACTGTATTGCCTTAATTATGGAACCTGAGTCGGGATTTCACCGCAATCCAGTTATTGTATTTGATTTTTTATCAATGTACCCAACGACAGCCATAGCATATAATATGTGTTATTCTACTTGTTTGGGTTATTTGGATGATAAAGGAGTAGAACGAAAGGTGGGTCCATTTAATTACAAACTAGACCAATCAATATTAGATGGGTTGAATGGGAATGTTCATGTTTCTGCCAATGGGGTAATGTTTGTTGATTCTTGTGTGAGAAAGGGTATGGTTCCTATTATGTTAGAAGAAATATTATCAACCAGACAACACATTAAAGATGATATGAAAAAATTTGAATATGGAACAGACAATTATAAAAAAAGATTTATTCAACAATTAGCATTAAAACTGTTGTGTAATGTAATCTATGGTTATACTGGTGCTGGTCTTTCAGGAAGAATGCCATGTAGTGCTATTGCGGATGCAATTATAGAGACATCAAGACAAACACTTGAAAGGGCCATGAGTTTTGCAGAAACTCAATTTGGAGGGAAAGTAATTTATTCAGACACTGACAGTCTCTTTGTAGAGTTTGAGGGGAAAACTGTTGAAGATGCTTTCGCAATTGGAAAACAAATATGTATGGATTTCAATAAAACGTTACCCAAACCAATGCAACTGCAACTAGAAAAAGTGTATTGGCCTCTAATCCAAGTTACAAAAAAAGGTACTTTGGAATGAAATATGAAAGAGTTGGAGCGAAACCGGTTCTCGAAGTTAAAGGTCTTGAGGTCATTCGAAAGGATAGCTGTAGTGTGGTAAGAGGGATTATGTCTGGTGTTATGAATTATTTAATTAAAAAAGATATTGAAGGTATCAAAGAATATTTGGAAATGAATTGGGAATTAATTCAAAAGGGGGAAGGACATATTGAAGATTTTGTTATAAGTAGGCCATACAGACAACAATATGCGGAAGGAAGACAACCACCAATTGGAGCCCAAGTTGTTATGAAAGAAACTAAAAGAGATGAAACATTCCAATTCCAGTATGGTCAAAGGATTAAATACGTTGTTGTAAGATCATCCTCAGGTAAATTAAGTGATAGTGCGGTGAGTCCTCAATATGCAGCTTCCGAGCAATTGATGATTGATAGTGATTATTACATTAACAAACAAATAAATAGTTGTCTCCAAAGAATGTTGAATCCTTGCGGAATTGACATAAGCAAATGGTACAATGTTAGTTCAACAAGGGTGTTATTTGAAGGAAGGAAAGAGAAGAAAACTCGAATTGAAGATTTTTATTTGGTTCACAAATGCATTGTTTGCGGTAAACATACAACAGGAAATACTCATGTTTGTAAAAAGTGTGCTTTTGATAAAAGAGTTGTGTTGGCCGAACAGCAATTATATGTGAAACATATAGAACAATGCCTTATAAAAATGAAGAACAAATGTTTAATGTGCCAACTACAATTCCCATGTGAATGCATTTCAACACATTGCCCAATCTCTTTTGAGTTAATACGTAAAGAAAAGGAATACAAAGATATAGTGGTTCAATTCAACGAAAGTAATGATTTGGAAACAACGCGAATGAGTGAAGAAGGGGATAAAGGGGCTGTATCAATTGATTGTTTGTGAGTTTATTTAATAAAAAGGAAATAACAAAAAGAACTAAAAAATCAAACAACATTTTTTTTGGAAATGAGCAAGGACTTATGGTTTTACGGACTGTTTCTTGTTCAAATTATACTTGATGTAGCTTTCTTTTTAACATGTAAATGGGTATGGACTTTGAATTTATATTTGGATTCATTTGCTGATAACTATATTGCCGATCATATTGCATTTTGGTATTTTGTTTGTGTTGGAATGATATTATATATTATTTCATATGTAAAATCAGGGAGTGTTAAAATGATGTATTCACTTTCAGTTTTGCCATCGTTTGTTTTAATTCAATCAAATTATTTTTGAAAATTAATGGTGCAGCAAAAAAGAACAATATTTCTTATGTATTCACGGCCCAACCCTTGGTCGTCTTTTTATTATGTTTGGTCTTGTTCTTCACTATCACTCATCGTTTGGTTTGGCCATTTGGGGAGGATATATTGGAGTTTCATTAATTGCATCAATCATTATTGAATATCAAATAATACTTCCAAGACTAAGTATAATGGATTATGGTTTAATATTTGGAAGATGTCGTTTTCCATTTGGTTCAAAACAAGGGCATCTTGATTGATTTCTTATTAGTTTGATTTTTATTTCGAAAATGTGTTAAAAAGAATTCAATTCATCAATCATCACTACTATCATCAAATTTCCTTTTCTTTTTTTCAATTTCCATTGCTGAATCATCTTCTTTCTTTATCTCAAGCAATTCCAATTTAGTCTCATCGTCCAATTCATCCATTTTTTCAACGGTATTAACAACTGAAATGTCATCGTCTTTCCATTGGGCATCAATCATTAATAAACCATCAGCATCAATAGTTGGCAATAAGAATTTATTACTTTCAATTGTTTCAAAGAAATTAACATCGAATTGTTTGACTTGATCCACCGTTAATTTGTTTTTTCTAATAAAATTAATCAGTTTAATAAAGTTATATTGACTTCCTTGAGAGATATCATATAAAACGTCAAATGAACATTGATGATCATTTTTCAAATGTTCTAAAAGAATTTCAAGACTTAAAAATTCCTTACAGAAAATGCAAGGAGTTCTAAATGAACCTTCATCATTTCCATTATCCCAATCCCAATCATCATCACTACTCATTTTATTTTTTTATTTCTCTGTTTTTTTAGTTTTTTTTATTTTTTTTTAATTAGGTTTAATTTGCTCAAAATTATTATTTAACAAAAAACATTAAATTACATCCATTTTTTTGTTTTTTAATCAATCAAAGAAGGGGCTCTTGGCCTTGCAATTTCATTTTCTTCTTTAAATTCTGAATTGATAATGCTATTGATTTCCTGTAAAATAAAACATTCTTCAGAATCATAAAACTCTTGATAATCCATAATCTCAACTTGTCTTAAAGGAGAATGTTTGTAGAAAGTAATGCTCTTTTTGGTCTTTCTTCCATACAATTTGTTAACAATATTATCAAAGGCAGATGTTGATTGCATGAGGAGAACCGGGATTGTATTTTGAGTAAAATAGAGTTTGTTGAAATAGTTCGAACAAACGGATTGTACGTTCCACACATTCACCTATTTGGTTATTTTTGGATGTTTCTTCGTTTGATTGTTTTTTTACAAAATTGGCTGATTGATTTTTTGGTTTTAAAATTTTCTAAAACTATACTACTTCCGTGCTGCTGCCGTTATAACGATTTTCTTACTTTTTCACCTTTTTCTTTTTTCTTCTTTTTCGTTGTTACTAAAAGAAATTTTATTTGTTTTACTTGTTTTTTTATTATTGGAATTAAGAAATATTCCAGACTCATTTTGATGCTCATTTATTTGGTATTTGAATTGACTAACAAAATTGTTGTTGAAGTGTCGTACTTATGGCTCAATGCAATTTGCTTTTTCCATTAATAGAGCAAAGAGAACTTTATTTGGCGTTAAAATTAAATAAAAAGTTAGTTAAGATGGAATTATGGGTGGTTACGTCATTAATTTGGTTTGGGATAAAGTCTTTAAAATACCAAAAACAATAAATAACCAAAGCAGTTTCCAGTTGAAAATAAAAAAGCTTGGGGAATGAAAATATTTGGCAATCCCGAACTTCAACTTTTAAATAGTTCAAGTATGGTTAGTTGAACAATGAATTTTTGTATAGGCAGGCAACAATTGTCTTAAGAAAAATGGATTTAGTCTTACAAGTTTTTTAAAAGAGAAATGGAATAATTAAAATAAATTATTGTTAAGTTGTTTCAGAAAAGCAGTATTTTCAAAACTATCCTTATATTTCTTGCAAATATCAACATTTCCAGTTACTGAAAGTAATTCATAACAATTTTTAAATGCACAATTCTTTATTTCGAAAACATTCATTGGAATATTGATTTCTTTCAATTTAATACATTCGACAAAACAATAATCACCAATAGAAGTAAGAGATGAAGGCAATTCAATTCTTGTTAAACTTTTACATTCATAAAAACAATGGTCAGGTAATTCTTTGATTAAACTTGGTATTACAATACATTCAAGTGATGTACAATGTGAAAATGAATAATAACCAAGAAGATTAATAGAATTAGGGAGTATTAATGTTCTTAAATTCATACATCCATAAAATGTATTGTTTCCAAAACAAGTTATAGAATCAGGTATTTCAATGTGTGTTAATTCTGAACATTTACTAAATGAACAACCAAGATAACTTAATGAAGATGGAATTACCACTGTTTTAATTGGATTATGTGAAAATGCATTATCCCCAATATATGTTATTTGATTATTTAATGTGATTTCACTTATTTTTTTATTGTTAAAACAATCACTTCCAATGTGATGAAGTTGTGATATAATTGTTGTTGGAATTGAAAGTTTATAACATTTAAAAAAACAAAGATCACCAATTTTAGTTATCGATGAAGGTATGTTCATTTTAGTTAAGTGATAACAATTATAAAACACACCATAAGGTAATTCCATCATATTATTTGGTATTTCTACTTGTTGTAATTGGTTGTTATTACTAAATACTTCATTTCCAAATTGAATAACATTACTTGGAATTGTTAATGATGTTAATTCACAATAACCAAAGCAATAATCACCAATTCTTGTAATTGAAGATGGTATCGTTATTGTTGATAATCCTTTTGATCCATAAAATAAATAATCATTCAAATTATCAACAAATGGTGAATATTCTATTGTTGGTATACGACTGCAGTATTGAAATAAACTTCTATTTAAAGAAGTTAAAACACTTGGTAATATAATTGATTGTATTTGGTTACAACCCGAAAATGCATATTCACCAATCTTAGTTAATCTTGATGATATTTTAATTGATGTTAATGACTGGCAACCCTGAAAAAAGTAATTACCAATTTCAACTATTGAATCTGGTATAACTATTTGTCTAATGCTTAATTCATACGAAAAATATGAATCCCCCAATTTATTAACAACAAATGGTATTTCATTTCCATATTTTTCTTTATCATCTCTCGTGTAAATAACTCTTCTAAATTTGATATTTTGATATTTGTCATTCATTTCTAAATAATCATCATATGATATTTGATAATTCACAAAATATCCACTAATATCACCATCTATAAATATCTGTTCAAAACTAGAAAATAACCATTGAGTTTGTAAATTAATAAAATACTTTCTTGATTTCTGATTAATTTGAAATGGATTAAAATGAAATTTGTCAATATTCTCTTTGAATTTTGAATTAACTAATGTGATATTAATCATATCCGAAATACTTTTAACATATTTTGAACATATTAACATTGAATAGGAGTCGACTTGTCTTCTCATTTCTGTTTTGATTTTTTTAGTTCCATTTTAATAATTTCAAAAATCAAAAAATCAAAAAATGAAAAAGTTTTTCAACATGCAAATTACTTTTAAAAAAAATATTAAGTGTCAACGATGTACTTTTTGTGAGATTGATTACAATTTGAAAGAAGGAAAATTTAAGCAATCGGTTAATAATGGGGATGATACAAATAAAACAACAAATCTACATACTTTTTGTTGTTGCTACTTTCTTTGTTGTTAAATAAAAAACAACAAACCAATTAAATATTAATCAAGACTAAATTCAAGATTAATAAATGAAAAGAAGTAATGATTTCAACAATAATCACATTTCATTCAAGTTAAGTATTTCAAAATTCGTTTTTCAAAACTTAACACAAACAATTTGTAAAATTATTGAATGATTGAATTTAATTAAAAATTATCAAAAATTCAAGTATTCAATGATAGTTACTTGAAGGGTTAAAATCAGTATGGTTATCTAAACGTCGAATAATATCAGAATAACTGGAAATGTAATTATCAGAAGGTCGAGAAGAAGATAACAAGAAAGCGTCATTAATAAAAGGAAGAATGAAATCACAAAGTCTCCATATTTCTTTTGGAATAACTAATAGCGAAAATGCTTGATGTTGTGGAAGAATAACCATTTGGATGTAAATTTTAATCTTACATTGATTTATTCATTGATTTTTGTTTCAAAGTGATTTTGAAAGTCATAAATAAACCTCTTCCACCTTGAATTTCAAGAATTAAATTATAATCAAATGATCCATTCTTAAATAAATCCAAAATATCAGTGAAATTAAAATTGAAATGTAACACTTTTTGGTGAGAAATCAATTTCAATTCTATTTGGTGATATTAACAACCAATCCGGATATCCTCCTGGTTTTCCTGATTGTTGATCTTTGAAAACAACAGTTGATTTTGCATTTCCATTGTTCTCTACAATTAAAACAACTTCAGTTTTGGCATAAGGATATACTTCAATATTAAATTCTTGATTTTCAATGTTGACTGATTGTCGTACAATTCATAACAACTTGTTTTCCATTTCAATCAACCCTTTCTCAGCCAACTTGTATCTCTCACATTTGATACCTCTTGTTTCAACACTAAAACATCCTCTTACTGGTTTATGATCTGATTCCAATGCTTCTTGTTTTGAAAGATATTCCATGTTATTGTAATTCCTTTCTCTCCATGAAATATTGCCAGTTAACACATTGTAGTCAACAACTTGTCAAAATTATCATTTAGTTTTCATTTTAAAATAATAAACAGAGTAGTTTTGAAAAGAGATATTTTAATTAAAGTTCTTTTCATTAGTTTTTGTCATTTTCAGTTTGTTTTTCATCAGTACAACTCACTATTCTTAAATGACACGTTATTCATCTAATTGATTGATATTTAATTACTTGATATTGGAATTAGGTTTTGTCGATTTAACATTGCCTTTTATTGATGATTTCCAAAGAGTTATATTTTTATCAATTTGTTGAAAAATCAAAACATCAATTAGTTATGACAGATATTGGTTATTAAGATTGATATGATGGGTAGTCAAATCAAAAAGAGGTATTTCTACTATTAAATAATTGAACATGGTATTGTTAACAATTGGGATGAAACGGAAAATTAACATGCATCACATCTTCAATAATAAAGTTAGAATTTAACAAAAAGAAACAACGAAACCAAAGGCTAACAAGATAAAGAAGAATTAAATAATGTTAGATACTTTCAACATTGACTATTTGTGTTGATATTTAAATTGATTCATTGTTATGAATTATGGTGACGTTTCACATATTGTTCTAATTTATGAATTTCAATTTCAATTCTTAGAATTAATGTTACATGTAGAAATCACATTGATTATTTCATGAAAATATTAATTGAAAGAGAAATATTGATTTACAACAACTAATGAAAGAGAAATTGCCAGGAATAATAAAAAAACTAAGATATGTTGCATTTGATTTAAATGGAGAATTAGAGAAAATAAACTTTCGGGTGATCAAATTATTACTAATAGAAATGAATTATGAAGTTATTGGACCTTTCTCTCATAAACCAAGTATCA
>NWBR01000591.1:4099-24366 GCA_002914575.1 Entamoeba moshkovskii
CCCCAATATCCATTGCTTCATTCAATTTCAATTGAATTGTAACTTCTTCTTTTTCTTTGATTTCATTGTCATAAAGTATTATGACTGGTTTTCCTCCTTTTAATCTTAATACCAAATTAATAGTTGATCCATTTTTAATATTGTATTCAAGAAGTGTTTTTCCATCTTCCAATTGCTTTCCTTCAAAAATGGGTCTTTGTTCATCAGGTGGATTTCCAACCAAAGAATAAATATCTTTTTTAACATTTTCTATTAATTCATTTGAAAAAACGATCAAATCAAGTGTAACTCCAGTCATCATTTTAACAAATATTTTCATTAAATATGGTTGTTTTCTAAAGAAAGTACCTTCTTCTTTATCTTTTTCAAATTTTGCTTGTTTTGAATCACACAAATACTGTTTTTTTGAATTTAATTCAACACATTTTCTTTCAATCCCTTTAAATATCATTTCAGTTTGAGATGGATTTTCTAAAATTATTCTACTTGCTTTTCTTTGTTCTAAATCAATAATTGTATCAATTAATTCATTACCTTTAATTGAAACACCAATTTCTTCATGATCCATATTCTTTACAAATTCATTAAGGATTTCAGCAGTTTTCTGTAAATGATAAATTGTATTTCTTGTCTTTTCTTTTACAATTCCATTTCTTCTTCTCATTTCATCTAATCCTCTATAAATTCTTTCTACTTTTTCAATTAAAATATCTTCTGTTTCATTTAGTTGTTCATTATACTTTTCATCTTTTGCTACTTCATAATAATTCTTAATTTCATTTAAACTATCTCCAAGTAAATTAGTAATGATTGGTATACGATTTTCAATATCATCAATTAATTGTTGATTTTGATTAATCAATCTTTCTTCCATTTGGTTTGACAATTACTTGTTGTATTTTGTTTTTATAACCATTTTGACATGTCACCTCCTTAAACCTCATTCAAATCCATTTTGATTGCATCTATTTTTATAACAACAAAATTTTTTGATTTTTTGTTATTTTAGAAAAAAAAACAAAACCGAAATTTTTTTATTTTCATTTTTTTACTTAAAAACAGAACTACACTTCAAACTAAAATGCGAAGTCAAGTAGACTCATATTCAATGTTAATATGTTCAAAATATGTTAAAAGTATTTCAGATATGATTAATATCACATTAGTTAATTCTAAATTCAAAGAGAATATTGATAAATTTCATTTTAATCCATTTAAAATTAATCAGAAATCAAGAAAGTATTTTATTAATTTACAAACTCAATGGTTATTTAATGAAAATGATGAAATATTTTCGGATGGTGATATCAGTGGTTATTATGTGCATAGTCTAATTTGTTATGAAAAATACTTAGATATGAAAGACAAATATCAAAATATCAAATTTAGAAGAATTATTTACACAGAAGACGATAGATTGAAATATGGAGATGAAATACCAAGTGTTGTTAAGAAATTGGATGATTACCTTTATCGTTATCCATATTTTGAAAAAATCAAAATACCAGATTCAGTAGTTGAAATTGGTAATTATTGCTTTAATAATGCTCCATTAACATCAATTACAATATCATCAAGATTAACTAATATTGGCGAAGGTATATTTTATAATTGTTATAAATTACCATCAATAACATTACCAAGTGTTTTAACTTCTTTAAGCAGAAGTATATTTGCCCGTTGTAGTCAATTAAAAACAATAGAATATTCGCCATTTGTTGTTAATTTCGATGATTGTTTATTTTTTAATGTGAAAGGATTTTCAAGTATTACGATACCATCATCAATTACAAGGATTGGTAATAATTGTTTTAATGAATGTAACTTAACATCATTAACAATTCCAAGTAATGTTGTTGAATTTGGAAACGGAGTGTTTGGTCTTAATTCAGAATTAAAAGAAGTCGAATTACCAAATAATATGATGGAATTACCTGATAATATGTTTCATGAATGCCATAATTTAACTAAAATCAACATACCTTCATCTTTAACTAAAATTGGTGATAATTGTTTTAATAATTGTAATAAAATTACAAGTTTGACAATTCCTCCCAATGTTAAATGTGTTAGTGTTTGTTGTTTTAATGAATGTAGTTCGTTAGAAAGAATCGAATTTAATGGCCTCATTGAAAAGTTAGATAATACTTGTTTTAGGAATTGTTCTTCATTGAAAACAATAATTTTAAAGGAAGGATTAGGATGCATTGGAAGTGGCACATTTAATGGTTGTGTTTGTTTAGAAAATATACAACTTCCTGATTCTTTAAAATATATTGGAAGCAATTCATTTAAAAATTGTAGATCGTTAAAGCAAATTACTGTTCCATCAGATATTCGTAGGCTCAACAATAACTCATTTTATGATTGTACTTCATTATCTAAAGTTGAAATTAAAGGCAATTTAGTAGTTATTGAAAAAGAGTGTTTTAATGGATGTATTAAATTGAAAGATATTAATATTCCAATGAGTGTTAATGAAATAGGAGATTTCGCATTTTGTGGTTGTTCTGAATTACGATCAATAAATGGAAATGTAGATGTTTGCATCAAATTCAAAAAAGCTTTCCAAAATACTCCTTTCTTAAATCAACTTAATAATGGTTCCAAACAACAAAAATGATGAAAAAAGTTTAAATAAAACTTCGCCATTAATTGTCAATTGGACTTAAGCCAAAAAAACGTTTTTCTTTTTTTTTCCAAACACCAAAAATATAACATTTATTTCAAATAACAAAATAAAATTTCAAGTTGAACTAAAAATTAAAAATCAAAACTCAAAGAAAAACCAATTCCAAAGTATCTTGGAATTACAAATGTCAAGAAAAGTCTTAGAAATACCATATTTGGTGAATGTATCAATTAATTTTATAAATATCAGTGATATTAGAACATTTATATTAATTAATCATAAATGTGAAGAAGTAATTAAATGTTTAAAAATCAATCCAAGTTTTATAAATCAACCATCATTAAAATGGTTTGTTAAACACTTTACTCCTGATACAATTGATCTAAGATATCTTCAATTTGGAGAAATAGACTTTTTACAAGAAGTACCATTCATCAGAAATCCAAGTTTATTAACATTTAAAAGTAAAGGATTATTAAATGATGAATTTAAACAGAAAATTATTCCAAAAATTAAAAGAATGAGATTCAATGGAAATCCTTTAGATGGTGTTGAAATAACTCAAAAGGAAAAAGATATAATGGAAATTAATAATTTTGTTGTTGTTAATAGTAAATGTTTCGAATCTTTGGATTATATTGAAGGCGATATTGAAATCATTGCTCAATTCTTGGAAAGTTACACTGATAATGGAAATGAAATTTATATTAAAATGCCAAAAAGAATTGTAATTACTACAATGAAAGGTTATGCAATTGAATTAAGCCAAACAACAATTCAATTAATACAAAGAATTGAGAAATGTTTACCTAATAATAATACAATAAATGCGAGTATTATTATTTATACCCATCCATCAAATGAAATGTATTTTGATTCATTTAGAAGAATTAATTATTATTACCGATGCATTAATTATGGGATGTGTGAGAAATACAGCGATCATTTATTTACAGAAAATGGTAAATTATGGATTGATGATATCATGACTAATAATAATTTAAATCATGTTATTGAAAGTTCTAATGCAATGGTTGTTTATTATAGATATGTTGGAGAAAGGGAAAATGAAAATTGGAATGTTCCTCAATGTGTTGAAACAATTATTTTCCAAGAACATTACAGCTTTGGAAATGATACAACAGCTAAAGTATTTATGAAATATGTCAAATACTTAACAATTGATCAATGTGATTTCATTAAATTCAAACGAAATGAATTTGAATTATTGAAGGAATTGAAAATTCAAAAATGTTCTTCAATAACATTTACTAAGAACCAATTTAAATTATTAGAAATACTTACAATTGAATCATCATCCAATTTACAATTTACAGAAACATGTGAATTGAATTTGAAACAATTAAAAATGATGTCAAGTAGTAATATCAACATCAGTTCTTGTCTTAATGAAATCAAAGAATTGACAATTGTCCAATGTAAAAATGTCAATTTAACAATAGAATCCTTTGAAAATAAAAAGATTTATATTGAAGAATGTGATAATATGAAATTTGGAAAAGAAGAAGAAAATAATCCAATGAAATATTCAGGTATTGATGAAATTGGATTGAAAAGTATGATTGAAAATGTTCTTGAATTACCACTACCTCATAACTGTGGCTTTAAAACAAATCAAAAAGTATTTAAAATGAGAAAATTTATTCCAAAATCAAATAGAATTGAAGTAAATGGAAATATTTTGAAAAGAAAAGTAGAAATAGATCAAATAAAGGGAGATATGGTTGTTTCTAATAGTTTTTATACTGAAACAAACAAAGATGAAATCTTCTTGTTTGTTGGTTTAAATAATGAAATTAATTATTTGATAGATATCAGATATTTTGAACTAAAGGTAACTGGTGTTAGTATAGTTTCTGCTGGTTGTATTGACAAAGATAATTTTTCATCTTTCTTTGGAAGACATGTTGGTTGGGATAAAGGATCAATTGGTTATCATTCAGATGATGGTTTTATTTATTTTGAGTCAAGCCATAAATCTGACGGAGAAATCGAAACAAATTTTCCATATGGAATAGAAGTTGGTTTAACAAATGTTGTTGGTGTTGGTTATAATGCAAAGACTCGAGAAGTTTTCTTTACTTTCAATGGAAATTTAGTAGTTAAAGTTAAAGTTGCTTGGAAAAACATATCCGCAGCGATTGGGTTTTATTTTTTCAACCCAGTGACTATAAATTATGGAAATGAACCATTTTTATTTGACTTATTAACAATGGCCTGATGAATCCTTAATTCAAATTTGATCTTTTTATTTATTTTATGGTCACAATACAAAGTGAAAGATCTTATTGAATTTTTGGTGGACTTGCAGTCTTAGAATCAATGACTTCAAAAGCAATTTTGACACAAAATGAAATAAAAAGACTTTTGTTATTCCACAAAGAGTTCCAATTGAAAACCGGATTTTTTTTTTGAAGAATTTAATCTTTTGAAAAAGAGGAACTTTTATTAAACTACATGAAACTTCTAAAGGCAGTAATTATTGGGTGTGGGGCTGTTGGGAAAACAAGCCTATTGGTAAGACATAATTCTAAAACATTTCCATACGAATATATTCCACAATTTTGTAATGATTTTTATTCAACTATTAGTTTTAATGGAATTGATTTTGGAATTTGGTATTGGGATACAGCAGGACAAGAGGAATATCAAAGACTTAGAATTCTTTCATATCCACAAACAAATGTATTTATTCTTTGTTATTCAATTTCTGATAGGGAAACATATGAGTTAGTCTATAGATATTGGAAAGAAGAATTAAACCAATGTGCAAAAGATATTCCAATAATTCTAGTTGGTACTAAATGTGATTTAGGAAAAGATTTTGATTATGGAAGTGATTTTTACGGAATAAATAATCCAAAAAGGGAAGTTTCAATGAAAGAAGGCATTGAAATGTCATTAAAAATAAAAGCAAATTATTTTATTGAGACTTCAGCTAAAACTGGTGAAAACGTTGATGAATTATTTGAAAAAGTATTTCAAATTGGATTAAAAGACGAATTAGTTAATGCGAGAAACAATAAAAAAGAAAAATGTGTTATTTGCTAGTTAGTTAATACAATTTGGATATTGAAAGCAATAATATTTACTTCACTACCATGAAATGAGTCAAACCATGTTTTGTAGAAACTCATTTGAACTGGTAACTTAAAGAAATGAAAACTAAAAAATCATCAGAATTTAATTCACGGTATGATGAGCTCAAGAATTAAACAAATATTATGTGAACATCCTAAAAATGCTGGTAAACTATGTTCTTCAGTAGAGGATCATAGAAATGGACAATATTTTTGTAAGTTTTGCGGTAGGGTACTGGATAAAGTTTTGGATGAAGGTCAGGAATGGAGAAGTTTCGATGGAAATGACGAAAGAAATAGAACGACAATTACTAATACTTTGCAAGATACTTCTACCATGTTAAAAGGTATTACTGCTAGTTCTCAACAATCAAATACCCAAATTACAAAAGTAAATGAATATAGAAGAGAATTTACAGAGAATTTCAAGCAATTAGGATTAACAAATAACCAAGTTGAACATGCAATGAGAATATTACAAGAATTAATGAATCAACATTCAAATGAATTTAAAGGAAGAATGAAAAAGAAAAATATCGAAGGAATTGTCATGATGGTTTGCCAAGATGAAACACTTGGAATGACGGCAACTTCAATTGCTAAAACACTTGGATGGGAACCAAAAAGTATAATAAAGAGTTATAAACAATTAAAAAGATTATTACCACCAAGAACATCAAACAACAACATTGAATCAATGATTGCCAAATATTGTAATTCCGTTGGTATTGGGAAAGTAATGGTTAAATGTCAAGAAATTGCAGAAGAAGCACAAAAAACACTTGAAGGTAAAAAACCAACCACTGTTGCTGCCGTAGTCATGTGTTATGTGTGTGAGCATGAAAAGATATTGACATCTGAATTAGAAGTAAAAATCGCAAGTGTGTGTGACGTTTCTGTTCAAAATATGAAACAAGTTTATAAAAGTTTACTTGAAAAGAAAGAAGTATTTGATTCAATTCTCGGTAAAAATTAATTTAAATTTTGTTGATTAATTGAAATTGGTTTGTTTTAAATTATCATCAAATAACCTTCCTTTAAAAAATAATTTTAAATTATTTTCTTTTAGAGTACAAAACCACTCATTTCTTTTCTGCTTTTTTTCTTTCTTCTTCTGAATCATAGTTTGGATCGTTCTTATCAAGAGCAGCAGGACATGTTTCGGCATCATCTACTTTGCCCCATCCATGAGCACCAGCACCTCCTTTCTTTTCAGTGGCGGTTTTGTAACCAAATTTATCAGTAGCATGTTTATCATGTTCGTATGGCATTTTTAATCAGCAACTAATCTTTGTTTTAATTAAGTTCAACAATTAAATAGCCGCACTTTTGTTTTCTTCTTTCTTATTCGAGATTGCAATCAAGAACTCTTTTTTGAAGAGTTGACTGGATGCCATGTCATCATTTCATTTTCAGTTCTTAGTTTCACATTGAAATGTTTTATATCACACAAAGAATCACCATTTTTTAAATCAAAAAAGTTTCGTTTTTCAAAGAACTTCAAAAACCAGTATTACGATATGAGCTCTGCACTGACGAAAAGAACCAAAAAATACAAGGAATTATTTAAATCTCTTGACAAGGACAAGTCAGGGTATCTAAATGACGATGAATTTGTCGAAGGAATGAAGCAATACTTCCAAGTTGGAGATGAGTATAATGATATTTTCAAAGATATACTAACTATTTCGGACGGCAATGGATTGTTTAATGCGAGGGATGGCAAGTTAAATATTAGAGAATTCAAACGTATCATCAAAGCTATTCCTGATACATATGAAAGCAATGCCATCGGAGTTAGCATGATTGTATTTAATTTGGTCGATTCTAATGGCGATGGATATGTTTCTTCAAATGAATTCAAAGACTTTTGCAAAAAACTTAATCCAGAAATTAAATCAAAGGAGATGAAAGATTTGTTTGAAGAAATTTCAAACTCAACAAGCGGGAAGATTACAAAAGATAAATTCATTGAATGGCTCTTCTAATGACATTAATTCATTTTTACACTTCATTTTTGTCTCTTTTCAAACAAAAATATTGAAACAAACAAAAATGAATGTTTTCGAGATTAAGTTTGTATTTATTGTCTCTGCCAAGAAAGAGTTACAAGGAAGGCGACGAATGCCTCTTGATAATTATTGTTTTGAAACAACACAATCGCTCAGCACAAAAACAAAAAAATGTTATTGAAGAAAATTGCATGAAAAAATAAGAAACAAAACAAAAGCAATATTCCAAACAAAAAGTTGATTTTCACTTGAAGTATTAAAAATAGATTAAGTTTTCTTAAAAAAGAGTTTTTGACAAAAATAAATAAAGAATGAAAACGACAAGATTTTATCTGTTGATTTGCACCGCACATAAGTTCAAGTCAACCAAATTGAAAAGTGCAAATAATCATTTAAAACAATAAATTAAATGGTTTTAATAAATAAAGTGTTGAGTTTATTGACTAATATTGGTGAGGTGATTGGAATTTATGATCATCAGAAGTAATTGATGAATCATTGCAAATACTTTTAACTTCTAGGCAAGAACCATCATATTCTAATAATTCACTTCTAACGGGAGTAAAAGCACTTGGCCTATTGGATGTTTTCATAACATACTTTTGGAATAATTGATCGATGGATAAATCATTTGGTTCGATACAAATCATTTTTTCCGATAAGGAACTCTTTCTGTTTGAACCTGCCATTTTTTGAACAACATAATGGTTAATAGCCAATCCAAAGTCCCTGATGTCATCCTTATCCATGACGTATAAAACTCCATGGATTTTGGTGGTGATAGATTTAACTTTTTGCATGACAACAGTAAATTCAGCTTTTCGGGTTTTTTTCATTTGGCAAATAACTGAGGAATTTTCGGCAACTTCGAGTAACTTGTTAAAAGCCAAAGCATCCATTGATCGTTTAATTAATCTTGAGGCCCACTTCTTATCGGCATCACACCTTTGTTTAGCATTGTCTAATTCGGATTGGACATAGCCGTTGACATCAACCTTTTTAGAGTTGACATCAATGTATCTGACATTGAGCAGGGGGGATGTTTTTGTTGATTTCTTATAAACCTTTTCGATTTCCAATTTCATTCCCAACAAGGCAAAGATTCCGAGAAGAGCGCCCTGCTGACAAGCCTCGAACGTTTTACTTGACCTTTTCAAGCAGTCCCAGTCCTTTCTATCATCCAAACTTAACGAATCTTTTTTGGGTTTCAAATTAGACTTCTCCATGATAACTTTAAAATCAGTGAGGTTAATTGGGTTCATAGCTTAAAAAGTAGTAATTTATCAAATACAAGATTAGTTTTTGTTTATTTGATTGACCTTCCACGTGTTTCTTTATTTGTTTCGTTTATCCCATTTTTCTACATGAGTTTTTCACCACAAAGTTGCCTGTTTTCTTGTTTTACTTTTGAAGTAACTTTCCTTCCATAATGAAAAAAAGCATAAAAGAAGAGAAGATTTGGAATAAGTTTTTATAGTCATGAAGAACATCGAAACTTTGTGAAATCGTTCTTGTTTCAAGTCATGTTCAATTTATTTTTGTTTTTATGGCAGAGAGTTTTATTGTTCTTGGGTGGTTTGCTTATAATAAATAAAGTATTGTTGTCATTCCTATTTTACTTTGAGGACTTTTATGCTTTTTGTCTCCTTCTAAACAATTCTAAACGAAAAAAAAATTGGAAAACCTCCTCTTTCTGGCAAATTTGCTTAAAACTAATTTGTTGTTTAAAGTATTGCCCTTTCGTCAAAATCAACCTTGAGTGCTCCAATGCAGTTTGGTTACTCCAATTGCAGCGCAAACGACGGCTGTGACTAAAACTTCTTTTCCAAACAAGTTTGCTTTCTTTGGAATGACTGACTGGAATCATAAATATAAATTTCATTTGGCATCGAAAGTGGAAAAGAATATTTGGGAAGAAAGAAAAAATCAATGACGAGGATCTCGAAAAGTGTTGGGCGCATTCCGATTCCGAGTTTCAAAAATGGAATAAAGGTACAGCTGAAAAGAAGTGGAAATGGGGGAGTGAACCAAAGATCAAAAACTGCAAGAAAGGTACACCCAAATAACAAAAATAACTGAATTAAAAAGTGAGATAGCGTTGTCTTATTTTTATACACAAATCTTTGTTCCCTGCTCTGGCGTACATCAGTGACAGGTTATATGCTATTTCGCGATCAAGCAAAGAATCATTCGAGTCGTTTGGAAGTGTTGAAAGGGCTTGTTCATAATAATATACAGCAATGTATGGAATGTCCAACTGATGATACACCCTTGCAATGTTAAAGTAACATTCCTTTTTGTAATGACCAAGCAATACGTATCTCTTCATAAAATTAACAGTATTCGCCATTACAATTGATTTATCCATTGTATTTCTATTTGGAACATCCCCCAAATAAGACAAGGCGATTGATAAATTTAAAACAGCCGAGTCTTTTTCATCGTCATAAACAGACAAGTATTGCTGTAACGCTTTGTTGTACTGACACGTTGTTAAGAACAAATTACCAAGTATCACTGTGATAATACGCTCATTTGGGTATTTCTGATGCATTCTTGTGAAATATTTTAACACCGCCGGGTTTGTTTGGCGTTTTGATAATACAATTACTTTATTGAAATAATACCAAATGTCTTTTCTTTTCGGCAATAATAATCCCAACGACTTTAATTGGAATATTGAACTGTCGTAATATTCATGTGCTATTGCAATATTTATAAATGACATTCTCAACATTATTTCCATTTCATCATCGCTTCGATACAAACTTATCAAAGTTTCCAATGTATTTCTACATTCCTCCAACAAACCCAATTTTGCAGCACAGATAATGTGATTAACAATGTATTTCTTTATCTTTTCAATTCCAATGACTTCTTCTAGTAAGACAAAAACTCCGGCAATTTCAATTACAACTTTGTTGTCCCTATCAACATTTCTTGTTTTTCTTTCAATTTGACTTGCTTCTGTTGTTTCATTCATTTCTTCTTCCATTCGTTTTTGATCTTTTCTTAATGGCTCAACAAAGGCATCGTCTCTTTTATCCCATTCCAAATTATCTTTTGGCACCGGTGGAGCAACAGTAATAATAGATGATTGACTGCTATCAATGGCACTTCCTCTTCTTCTTTTTCTTCTTGTTTGAAACAAACGATGCTCATCTTTTTCAACATCGATTATTTTTCTTGTGACTTCTTTTTCTTCTTCTGGCAATTCAATTCCAAGCAAATTTAAGACTGCTCCTTTTCTCCATTTCTTATTCTTTGTAAATCTAAACATTTTTATTCTTGACCGAATTAAATCGATTTCTTCTTTTTGCAATAATTTTCCAAATAACCACAAAAACGTATCATAACATTCTTGATACGTTTCTGTTATGTAGTATGCTTTCATTTTAATTCGTAATATCTCCACCACTGTTGCTTGTTCATCTAAAATATCAAACACAGCATCATCAATTCCATCTTCTAAACACTTGAAATAATAATCACTTATCCCAATAACTCGTTGATAGTCTTTCATTTTTAAATAATGTTTCATCAATAAAATAGTAATATCCCCTCGATACCCAACGTCTGGTTGTGCTTTTTCTGCCAAAGTGATTGCTAATTTTTTATCTCCCAAATTGTCATAACAAATGGAACAATTCGCCCAATTTTCCGCATTGTTTTGAAGTTCAATCGTTTGAATAACCTCAAGTAGTTCCAATGCCCTTTCGTATTCCTTCATTTTCATTAGTTCATTGGCAACATACACAGTTAAATCAACATTTGTTTCATTTGTGGAATGTAATAAAAATTCAATACATTCTTCTGCTTGTTCTTTATTTCCCAATCTAATATTACAAACACAAATATTAACTTTCATGTCAATTGGAATATCATTTCCTTCCATCTTAGTAAATGTTAAATATTCCCGAGTGAATGTCATGAAATCATTTAATCTATTTGTTCCCAATAACAATTCCATACATACATTTGCTAACCCTAATTCAATACTTTTATTTTCCTTCATTCGTTGTTTAATTGCCCCAAATACAATGGAAGCTGCATCTTTCATTCTTTTCTCACTAATTAATGCGCTTACTATTTGTTTGGCTGTATTAGGTGATCCATCGAGTGAAATTAAATATTGAAATGTTGTTAACACACCTCTTGAATCTTCCATCCTCTTTCCAACTTCAATTCTTTCACATAATAAATCAACATTTTTGGAATCATGTAAAACTGCTTTACTTAAACAATAATAATATTGTTCCATATCACCTTCTTCCTTAAACATATCCGCTAATCTTTTCCATAATTCCGCATCTGTTCTTGTCATATGGGCTGCGATCATGAAGTATTCTCTTGCTGTTTTCATATCACCCAAATCAGTATAAATCATTCCCAATGTATGATAACTATCAGGTATTTGTGGTGCTATTTTAATTGCTTCCAATGCATATTCTGTTGCTTGTGCATATTCTTTTTTGACATAACACATTGATGCCTCGCCAATTAGTTTTTTAACTGCGTCTGGTAACTTTCTACTTTTAGGTTTATTTTCGACACTTTCGTCATCTCCTTCTGTTTCAGAATCATCAGTTAACATATCTCTAAAATCGTCAACCGTTGATTCATCTGTAGTACTGCCACTTGCAAAACCCCAAGTTTCATCACTAGAAGACTTTCTCATTTGCAATTTTTTGTTTCATTTTTGAGTTTTTGTTATTTTTTGTCAAAAAGAGAAAAAAAATGATAAAAACTGGATACTTTCATTAGCTATCACAATGGGCGTTAAGGGTCTTTCTGTTTGTTTTTTGTCATTGCGTTTATTAATACTCATTTTCAATAGACCCTCATTAAAAATGAATTTCATTGCTATGATTTATCAAACTTTAAGAATAATTCAATAATAATTGATGGAGATAATTTGTTATATAACTTATATTCTTTATCGAATGATGATATTTATAATTTCTTTGGTTTTTTAACAATTGCCACCGATGAATTAAATATTCAATTTGTTTTTGTGTTTGATGGAATTTATCCAATCGAAAAAAAGGATGAATTGAAAAGAAGAAAAACTCAAAAAATTAATGAAATTTCTTCTGTTTTCTCTTCTCCTTTGCAACTCAAAGAATCTTTGAAATTCCCTTTTACTTTCGAGCGATTCATCATGTTATTAATTAATTCTCGTGGATTTGAAATATTCAGGGCTATTAATGAAGGGGATGATCTTATTACTTCTTTGGCAAAATCGAGAAATGCTCAGGGAGTTGTTTCAAATGACAGCGACTTCTTTATATCTTCAATTCCTTATATAATCCAATCACAATCATTTATATTATCAACATTATCGTTATTTGATGTTTGTTTATCTTTGTAAATGTCATTTACGACGATTAATATGAATAGGATAGAATTGGAATTAAAACAACGTACATTCCATTACAAGTAATTGAACCACAACATGTCATAAGAGATATTTTAAAATTACCATCAAAGAAACTACCATATTACTGTGTATTGGTTGGGAACGATTACAGTAAAAGTTTTTCAAATAAAATATGTAATTTATTGGGAGTTCGATATTCAAAAGACTATCATCTCAGTTACTTTGAGGATAAGTTGTTAAGTATTTCTAGCTTTGTTGGTTCTTTCTCAATTAAACATATTCATAATACAATTCAAACAAGAGCACCTGAAAATTTAAATGAATCATTTGAAAACGCATTACAGCAAACAAAGAAATCAATGGAAAAAAGTGAAAGGGCAATGAACAATCAATTATGTATTGATGTTGACGAAAGAGCTTATTTAACTGGTGAGAAACTATATTCAATTGCAATTCGAGGAGTAAGTCATTCATTCGCAATTTATCCAGAAGTATACAGCGATCCAAAAAGACAGGGAGTCTTTTTATTAACTCTAAATTTAAGAAGGATTGTTTATGGACTTCATTCTTTAAGTGACGAAGTTGAAGAATACGTTCAAAATAACTATAATCTGGAACAATCAAAATGTGTTCCAATTGACACTATCGGCATTAGTTCTCTTTTAAAATATTCCTCAATATGGAGAATTGAATATATTTTGGAATTAATTGGAATAAAGAATGAATTAATTGTGGGATATTGGAAAAAGTGTTGTGAAGAATTGGAAGAATGGAAGACAATGTTAACTTCTGTTATGTTATTTCTAAAGAAACATTCCGATTGGAAAATAGAAGAATTGATAAAATTTTATCATGTTTATATTATGTTTATTGTCCATGACTATAAGCCTGTTTGTTTTTATTTGTTGTTTTTGCTTCATCTTAATTTCATAGTTCGAGCATCAAACAGTTGATGACAGAAATGCTTTGCATTTATACAGTTGTTTTCATTTGGTTTTATGGCATTTCTATGAATTATTTATTGATTATTGCGATGTTGCAAACGAGCTTTCAAGAGTTTTTTATGTTTCAATGTTCGCTTTTTGCCAAGCTTTCGATGAAATAGGAATCACTGAAGATGAACACAAAGTATTGAAAGAAAACGATGAAAATTATAAATGGTTTGATTTGATTGTGTTGAATAATTGATTGCTTATGAGATATAAGTCAGGTTAGCTGAAACAGTTTTTGAAGAACAATAAAAAGTCGAAAGGAGAAGAAAATCGAAAAAAAACAAAAGAACTAAAAAATGAATAAAAAGTAAAAAAAAAGAAAAAAGAAACAAAAATAAGAAAAAGAGAATACAGAAGAGTAAATTCGAAGAAATCGGATCTAAAAGAAATATATAATGAACGCCAAAACAGTCAATAGCGTTGTTAAAACTTTTTTAAGCCAAATTAATTCGTGTCAAAATGAAGCACAAGAAAGAGTTATTGTTCAAAAAGAATTAGCAGTTATTAGAAAAGAATTTGCGAATCCAAAAATCAGTGCTCACTCAAGAATGATTAATGCTTATAAATTAGTTGCAATAGGTACCTTGGGTTATGAAATTGACTGTGGTATGGTTGAAATAATTACTTCGTTGGCTGATTCAAAATTTGCAAATAAACATGCAGGTCATTTGGCTTTCTTAACTTGTTTTAGAAATGTTCCAGAAGCTTGTAGTTTATTGATTAATACCATGCAATTCGATCTTCAAAATGCCAAAGAAGAAGTTATTTGTGAAACATTAACAACACTATCAATTATTGCAGATTCACAAATATCGGAAGTATTAAGTCCAATGGTAATGAAATTGGCATTTGGATTTGGGGAGCCAATTATACGAAAGAAGGCATTTTTAGTTTTAAAGCGAATGCATATGTTTTTCCCAAATTTACTAAGTCTCGAGCCAGATTTCATTAAAAGAGTTGAATCTTTACTACAAAAAGAATATGATCAATCTGTTCTTCAATCCCTATGCAAGTTTATACTTGAAATTATTGTTAAAGAAAAAAAAGGTGGTGATGATTTAAAGAAATATCAATGTTTTTCTGTTCATATCGTCCATTTATTTAAGTCTTTTCTTACAGATCCAAATCCAGAATCAGATTATTATGGAGTTTCTATGCCATGGCTTATTATTGATTTAATTAAATTAATACCATTACTTCCAATGGAAAAAAGAGAATTAGTTTCATTCCAATCATTATGTGAAGAATTTCTTCAAATTGGATTTAATGATTCAATGTTTGATATGCCCCCAAATCAAAGAAATATATCTTTTGCGATTCAAATTGAAATAATGAAATATGGGTTTGAATCAGAATCAAGTAGAATTGGCAAAATTTCAGTTTCTTTGCTCAGTAGATTACTTGATATGAATGATATTAACATTAATTATTTAACATTAGAATTATTGATTGTTGCAACTCAAAATGGTTTTAAAGAATCAACAAAGAAATTATTTGCAAAAGTAATATTAATGATTGCCAGTTTTGATTCTTCTATGAAAAAAAGGGCATTTGACGCTTTATTTATTATGTGTGATAGCAGTAATGTTGGTAGAATCTGTCAAGTATATACGGAAATGATTAATGACGATGAAATAGGAGATTTGAAAGAAGATTTAATATTTAAATTGAGTATATTGTCTGATAAATATTTAAAAGGAAAGGAGTATGTTGATGTTATGATGAATGTGGCATTAAATGGAGGAAAATATATTCCTCATGAATTATGGAATAGAACCCTAAGAAAATTGAGTGAAGATCGGGACGCCGCTAGACATAGCATCTTGTTAATTGAAAAAATAATGAAAAAGAATGTCAATGATGACTCATTTTTGGAGTTATGTTGTTTAATTGTCGGAGAATTTGGGGAATATTTCGAAGACGTTGTTTCTTTTGCTGAAACTTTATGTAAGAAATCGAAATATGTATCAGATAAAACAAAGGTAAGGGTAATTAGTAGTTTAATGAAATTATTAAAGAAGAGTACTAATGTTAAAGATCCTTTGAAAAAGGTGTGTCAACAAAATGAACAGTCAACCCATTGTGAATTACAACAAAGAATAGCAGAATGTTTGTTTTTAATAAGCCATAATGAAATGATTGGGGTTGCGATTGACAGTTTAACTTTTAAAGAAAAAGAATATGAAGAGACTGAGGTTGGGGATAGCAAAGAACTGATCGAAGACAAAGAGACTAATGAGTTAGTTTCAATTGAGGGAAATCCAAAAATAAATTCGAGTGAATTAATTGATATTCTTGGAATTGAGAATAAAACTGAATTTAGAAAAAGGCTTCAATTCAATTTCGTTCATTCATTAAATCCAACTGGGTTGAAAGAAAAAGCTCAAATCATTTATAGAAAAATGTTGTCATTAAATGAAGGAATTGTATTTCAAGATCAAAACATTCAAATTGGCTACAGAAGCAAAGTTATTGATAATGTTATTGGAGTTCAATTATTCTATGGGAATATGGCCCTAAATTCTATTTATGTTGATATTCATGTTTTAACTCCTTTTGGAGTTGTTTCTTCTATTCAACATGACCAAATGGTCATTGAATCTCGTCAACAAAAGAATCACGTAATCCAAATGAAAGTAACCTCGTCTTTTCTTGATTCCCCTCAACTCCAAGTTAATTATAAAATCAATGAAAATGAAGGTAATTTTGCCTTTTCGCTTCCAATTACTTTGTTGAAACTTACAAAACAAACAACTCAGAGAGTATTATCGCCAAAACAACAAATACAAACAATTCCTTGTTCATTTGATTTACAACATATTCAAGCATTGCTCGGACCATTTAATCTTACCTTCTCTTTGAATGATCAAGTCATTGAGGCCATTGGTGAAATTCCATCAATTGCTTTGTTTAAAATACAATTCTATTTGAAAACTCAACAATTGTGTGTTACCTCCCTTAACGATCAATTGAATTCAGACATTACTGCATTGATTATGTACGCACTGCAATAATTCATTTATTTTTAAGAATCATTTAGTTTGCAAACAACAAATATTGTCTAAAATAATTCATTTAACGAGAAAGACGTTCAAATAACCAATTGTTCCAATCTTTTAATAAAACACTCTTTTCTTTTATTTCATCATACAGTTCAGTAATGCTTATATCATTAATTGCTTTGGTGTTAAGTGCTAATTTAATTGCCAATGCAATACTAATAAATAAGCTCTTCCTATCGTCTTCATCAACAATACCATAAACTTCAACACTTCTTTTGATCTCCTCAATAGTTTTCTTACTTTCAACTTCTATTTGAACTCTTTTTTGTCTTTCCTCATCAAGCAATACGGCGGAATTCAAATTTTCTTCGACTTTTTTGGATAACTCAACTTTTTCATTTTCAATTGATTTCAAATGTGACTCTAATTCTTTTACTTTTTCTTCATATCGACTTTGAATTCTCTTTCCACTTTCAATATCATCCTTAAGCTGATTAACTTCAGTTTGTAAATCAACTAAGGCGTGTTCTCTATCGCTATCATCACTTTTGTATCTTTCCAATTCATCTCTTACGTCTAACAATTCTTTTTTATTATCCTCAAATTCTTTTTTTAAATTGTCTCCAATCCCTTCCAATTCCCTGATACGTTCTTCATTTTCATTATTTAATTTCCTTAACCCTTCACACTCAACAATTAATTCTTTCAATTGGATTTCCAATTGTTTATTCTTTTGTTCAAGGTTTCTTTCTTTTCCTTGTGTCTGTTCTAACTCCAATCGAATTTGTTTTAATTTCAATTCCAATCCGTTAATTATTGTTTGACTCTCCTCTGAATTCTTAATTCCCAATCTATTTCCTTCCTCAACCTTCATTTCTAATTCCTTTATTAAAGTTTGATTTGTTTCTTTGATACTCTTCAATAAATCAATTTCCTTTTCCATTTGTCCATTCTTGTCCTTCATTTCATTAAATTCTTTATTCAATACTTCCAATCCATCTTTATCTGTCAAACTGAGTAATTTCAATTCAGCCAACTCTCTACTAATTAATGAATTTTGTTCAATTAATTCTTCATTTTTCTTTTTCAATTGTTCATTTAAATTCTTTAATTCAGAGTTATGTGCCATAAATGAATTATTCGATTTTCTTAAGTTCTCATTTAACATTTTCTCATCATTTACTTGGGTTTCACATTTATTTTGAATAACATTAAGTTTTCCTTCCATAGAAACAAAACGTTCTTCATACGATTTCTTCATTTCTTGTTTTTCCAATTCATTTGATTCAACTTGTTTATTTAATTCTTTAATTTTATTATTTTTAAGTTCATTCTCATTCTTCAATTGATCCCTTTCTTCTTTTATTCCTTTCATTTCTTCAAACATATCGTGGACTTTCCCATTTAATTCTTCTTCTATTTTATCTCTTTCATCCCTCATTTGCGCATAACTTCGATCTTTTTCACGAATTAAATCGTTCAAATCAGCAACTTTCTTAATTGCATCAGCATATTCAGTTTGTTTAGTTTCAACCAATTTCTTTAATCTTTCGTTCTCTTCTCTAACTCTTTTTGATTCCATTTCGGTTTCTCCCATCTTATTAAAGGTATTTCTCCTATTAGAGAATTCTTCGACTAAACCCTTTTCTTCCTCGGCGTCATTACTTTTTTTATCATCTTTATCGCTACTATCCCTATTGTCTTCGCTTTCTTTCTTTTCTCCTTTCAATTCTTCCATACTTAACTCTTCAAAATCTTCTAATTCTAATTTCTCTGATAATCGCGATCCTGCCATTGATAAGTTCATGGTTTTTGGTCTTTGTTTCGCTGTTCGAGCGAGTCTTGCTGGTGATATTGTTGGCAAAACACCTCCTTGGAGGAATTGCAAATCTTCTTCGTCAGTCAGATTTTTATCTTGAAGGACAAAATAAACCAAATACATTGTTAATACCTCATCATCAAGATATCCTTCTGAAACAAGTGAAGGTTCCATAAGTAAAGGAATTCCCAAAATATTTTCAGCCATAGTTAAACAATAAGCCATATTCGCTTTAGAATCCGTTGAGAATTGTTTTTCTAAAATGGTATCAACCCGTAAATAATTAATTAAATCCTTCCAAAATTGTTCATGTGTGTACTCTTTATCAATTTGTATTTCTCTTCCCATTATCCTTTGTAACATTAAATTAAAATCACTCGCGTGAAGGTTTCTTTCTATTTTCAAATGAGAATTCCCATTTAAGCACAAACTGAGATTAACAACAAACCTTTATAATGATACTTTCTAACTAAAGTATTAAATAACTGTAATATTTGTTTTTCATTTCGGTCGAATATATCTTGGGCTACAATTCTCACATCAACACCATTCTTTTTCATGAAATCCAAAACGACTTCGATATTATCTCTTTCATGAATTTCAGTTTTAGGATTTTTATTATATTTCTTATCAATAGTTTTACCAGTGACAGTTTCCATAAATTTAATTAATGGAAGTCCGCTGTGTAAATCTTGAAATAAATTATCAATTTTGGGTTCATTGCGATTCACAAAATTTAACCAATCTTTGTAAGCTTTTGAATGTTGGTCTACTACAACTTTTTGTAATTTAACAGATAATGATTTACCGAGTTGTTGTCTTCTAGAATTCATAAAAACTAAATCTAAAGTTCTTCTCATCGAAAATTAAAATTAAAAACCCAAAGAACTTTGCCAATGACTTTCTTTTTCTAAACCAAGAAAATTGTCATCTTTTTATTTCTTTTTAAAAATTAAAAATTCGTCTTTCTTTGAATCACTTTTACTTGTTTGCTTTTGCTTCAATTTTGCTTTTATTTCACTTTTCTTTCCCGAGTAACTGAAAAATCGTTTTTGGTAGTTAAAAAAAAGAAAAATTTGATTTGGTGTTTTTCTGTGGTGTTATCTTTTTTTGTTTTTGGAAACTCGTTTTTTTCTTGCAATAAAAATTTATCTATTCGAAAAATTGTCTTTTATAAATTGAAGGAATCACTCAAGTCACTATATTCTTCGTTGTCATCTGCATTTTCATCTTCTTCTTGGCCAACACTTCCTGAAAACTCGTCATAATCATCTTCATCATCTTCAATTTTCACATCATCAATAAATTGAAATGGTATTGATGAATTTT
>NWBR01000591.1:25188-35719 GCA_002914575.1 Entamoeba moshkovskii
ACACAATCATCCATTTCAACTATCTTTAATTTGGGACATTCAGAAAATAACCCGCCCGATAAAGTTTTTAGACCTTGAATTACAACTTTTTGTAATAAAGTGTTTGAACTAAATGAATTCACTCCAACTTTCTTGATATTGTCCTCGATAACAAGAGTGGAAAACCCACATTTCTCAAATGAAGATTCTTTTATTGACGTCACCGACTTTGGAATTTCAATTTCCTTCAAATTGGAACATCCATAAAAAGTGTATTTGCCGACTATTTCTATTCCTTGTGGTAATACAACTTTGGTCAATGAGACACACCCTTCGAAACATCGTTTGCCAATCTTTCCAACAGTATTTGGGATTACGATTTCTCCAAACCCACAATTTGAAAAAGCATTATCTTTAATTTCAGTTATTGATGTTGGAATAACAAATGTAGATTCTTTGTAATTACTGAAACAGTTAGAGTCAATAATATTTGCATCACTCGGTATTTTATTTATATAGCCCACTCTATCTTCGCCTGAAAAAAGTATTTTTTTGCATTTATTTCCCTTTTCTTTTTCTTTTAAATATTCCGAATAAGCAACTTCATAATTCAATTGATAATGGTCTATTTCTCCATTTCTAATTTCTGCTTGATTAAATAATTGTTGGGTTTCAATGTACTTAAATAATCTTTTGAATTCCGATTTAATTCAATTGGATTAATTCTCATTCGGTCTAATATATTTTCAAATTTGCGGCAAACACGAATTATATTTTCAAAATCTTCTTCAAACCTAAGATAATACGAAATGATTTGCATTGAATAAACATCCAATCTGCCCATCCCTCAACTCTCTGCTATTTTACAGTTTTTAGATCAGCCCGTTTTTGAAAAGAAAACTTAAAATAAGATTCAGTCAATCCCAATTGTATTTAAACATTCTAAATTTGACTCATCAAATCAAGACCTTCTTTTGCAACCTGATAAACGACGTCCGTCGTTTTAAAATCCTCTATTATATTCTTTAGCAATGGAAGCATAAATCCTTTCATTGCCCTTCCAGTTTCGCCATTTAGCATTGGGATGTCTTGTAAAACAACATCACACATCATTGATAAGATCTTTGCGTTAACAGCGCTTCTGTTAATTTCATACAACGAAACAATAGCGCTGATTGCTTGCCTGTAATCCCTGATGTCAATTGAAATCATAATCAAATTCTTCCACAAATCCTCATTTGTTCTGATAATTCGAACTGCTTCTTTCAGTGAGACTTGCGCCTCTCTTTTGTTTCCTTCGACACTATGGATATACGCCAAATTCGCCCAACATTGTCCATCGTCTGAATCCAAATTAATTCCCTTCAAAAATGCTTTTTTGGCGCTTGGAACATCATTTAATTGCATACAGCATATCCCCAATGCAAACCAAAGTCTTTGATAAATTGGATTAATGCTTAGCGCAACGTCGAACTGGGATTTAGCCTCTTTCCATTCTTTTTTATTGAAATAATATTGTCCTAAAATACGTTTTGCATGGACGTAGGTGTGATTTGATTCTTCCCAGCATTCCACTAAATACTTTGGATCATTGGTTATCTCAAACATTAATACTTTTAATTGAGATTCCTTATTTCCTTGTGCCAACATTTCTCTTGCAATTTCCTCGGCCTTTCCCTTTTCATTTAATGAGACATATGCCGCGATTATCTCAATTTTCATATCAACGGAAGTGAAATAATTGATCGCCGAACCTGATTCCCCCATCAATAACATTCGCATTCCGGTTTCTTTCCTCAGCGAATAAATGTTTGGCAGCATTGTCATGAAAACACTTTCAAGTCTCTCTTCGCTTGAAACAAAATCTCCTCCCTTTTCAAGCATTTTGACCAAATCGTCTGCCTGTTTGACTGACCTCAACAAGAAGTGTGTGATGGTTGCTTCATATCGAGACTTTAACAATACATTCATAATGAATGTGCTGAAATCAATTCTGTCTCGTAAAACTCTGTTGCAATATGGAATTACTTCTTCCAATATCAATTCGCTCTTGCAATTCTTTCTATATTTGTTCATACATGTTAATAAAACAAATGCCTCGTCATAAGCAGATAAGGGAGTGTATCCGATGTCTCCCGAATAACAGGTGTGCGATAGCATATCACTTTCTTCTTCTAAATCCGTTTCTTTCAATACATTTTCACACTTTTGCCTTTTAATTTCACTGACTTGGTGTGGGGGTCTGTCGACTTTCACAAACAATTGGGCCGTCTCCTTTTCTTGATATTTTGTTCTTACGCCCATTGCTCCGCTGAGCTCAACAAATATTTTGTGTTCCTCTCGTATTTTAGTTAGTTGTTCAGTAAATCTTCTGTGTTGCTCAGACGCCAACAACCCAACTGCGAGTTCAATGTTGGTTTTGAATTTCAAACGATCGTGCAACGTTTTGTTCAATTCTCCTTTCAATTCTTCAATTTCATTTAAACCATCTCTGTAGCCACATCCAATTCTTACAAACAATGATTCACTTGCATTTTCTAACATTCGCTGATGGATCAATGCCTGTCTTGCAATGAACAAATTGATTAAGGGAATTCCTTTCTCTTTAATAACACCAAAGATTTTTGCGGAGGTGTGAAGCCAAATTGAATTCACTGTGTGGTTATTGACGTGTTCCGCATCGATTGTTAAATATTCGATTTCTTTCTTCGATTCCTTATTTATTGGCAAATCAAATGGGCCAACGAAATTCATTCTGACAAATCCGTTTAACAGTCCAACACCAAGTAACAATTTATCACAGTCATCAATTGGCGATGTTGGTATGTCATTGATTTTAATTCCTTCGTACTCTCTCATCAGTTCGGTGACCTCCCCTTTTAGGGCCAATCCGATTTTGTGTGTTAGTTTCTCCTCAAGTAAGGGAATTTCATAGTATTCGTTTAATACGGTTGGGAGCCGTCCATCAAAAAGGGAAATGGAAATGACTTTGGATTGCATTGTGAATTGGTGTTTTAGAGATGGGTAAATAAGAGATGGTGATGATAAATACACGTAACACGATTCGGAGAGTGATGAGTTCAAAGAGAAACCCTAAAAGCGAACGAAGAATTTTCAATGAAAAATGAAAAATAAAAACAAAGAAATTGAAAAAGGCAATGGACATCGCTTCTGAGGTCGAAACGTTATCTGCAATTTATGGGGACAATGTCCAATACAATGGTTTGGATTGTTAAGTAAATGAAATGAACGAAATTAATGATGAAATAGATGGTGTGTTGAGTTGTACAATTAACGAAATGGTCGAAGAGAACATTCAAAAAGTAAATGGGAACATCACAATTCGATTTACAATTCCGGAAGATTATCCAGAAACATTACCCACGTTTGTTCTCGAGTCAGAACATCATTTTATTGTTGGGAAATTTGATAGAATCGAAGAAACAATTCAGGAGATAATTGGGAATGAGTTTACGTGTTTATTTGAACTTGTCGATAGGGTAAAGGATATGTTGGTTGAATTACTGAAAGAACACATGGGATATTTGAATGAAGAAGCGATAAGGAAAGAAAAAGCAGAAGAAAAAGCAAGAGAGGATGAGTTCGTTGGGTCATCAAAGAAAACATTTGAGGAATGGTGGAAGGACAAAGAAAAAGAAAGGAAAATGACGATTGAAAGAATAAAGAAAGAAAAGGAAGCCGAAATCAACCGGAAGAAGGGAAGATTGACTGGAAAACAGTTCTTTATGAACAACCCGAGACTACAAGAACAAATGAAAGAAGAAATAAATGACGAGGACATCGAAGAAACATTAAAAGAACAAGGAGTGGATTTAGAAATGTTCACAGACGCCGATTTGGACATTTGAAAAGGGAATATAATTTTTAATAAAAAGAAGTCAAACAATTGGTTTAATTAAAGTTTTTTTAAAACCAAACAATTTGTTACTAAAAATTGAAGGAGAATGAACTAATTATTTCCTCTCTTTGTCCCAATCTCTCTTTTCCATTGTTTCTCATGCAACCAACCTCAAACACCCAATGCGACTACACTTTTAAAGTCCTTATTATTGGCGAATCTGGCGTTGGTAAAACTGCCGTGCTTGAACGATATTGCGACAATGTATTTAACGAATCGCTGTTGTCGACGGTTGGCGTTGACTTCAAAGCAAAGTACTTCACGATCGAAAATAAAAAAATAAAAGTCCAATTGTGGGACACCGCGGGGCAAGAAAAGTTCAGGAATATCACCAGCTCTTACTATCGGGGAACCCATGGCTGTATAGTCACTTACGACGTGACAGACACAACAACGTTTGACAAAGTATCATATTGGCTGCACGAACTCAGCAATGAAAAACAACAACCCGAAATAATAATACTGGGAAATAAAATCGATGCGCCAAACCGTAAAGTGACAAAGGAAATGGTTGAGAATTTTAGCAGACAAAACGGGGGGATTCGGATATTTTATAGCAGCGCCAAAACAGGCGAAGGCGTCGAGTCGGTCTTCACCGAATTGGTCAACTCGATTTACAAAAACAAGGAAATCATGTCTCGGATGAGAACAAACGCGTCGGCGATGATGTTGGAAGACGTAAGTGCCCCACAAAAGAGGGACGGGGGTTGCTGCTAAATAACATTATTTTTCTGTTTTACAATGTTATGCATAACAATATCGAATGAATGCCACAAAAAAGGAGAACCAAAGGAATAATAAAAAACTATAAAAGGAATAGAAAGAAGAAAAACACAAAAGAAATAAAACAAAAATAGAGGAAACCCTATTTTTTCAAAAAAGAACTTGATTTAACAAATAAAACCAGATATGGCAGAAGTTGTTTTGTATGAAAGCCCCATCGGATACGCTCTTTTTAGAGTGAAGGAAATCGAAGAAATAGCAAAGGACGCCCAATTTGAAAAATCTATGCAAAACTTCGGGAAGTTTTCGAAAATCGTTTCATTGCAATCATTTGTCGAATTCAAAACGTCTGAGGAATTACTTGAGAATATCAATGCGATTTCGGAAGGGGCGCTCCATGAAACATTGAAATATTTTTTGCAACAAAACGTTAGAAAAGAAAAACTTGGATTGACCGACGATAAATTAGCAACCGCAATTAGCGATACCCTTAATATCAAATGCACCAAAGGCAAGGAAGTCGCAACTATCATCAGGGGTATTCGTACTCATTTCCCAAAATTTCTAAAAGACATCACTGAAGAGGATGTTCGAACTGCTATGCTGGGTCTTGGCCACAGTTACTCGAGAAATAAGGTCAAATTCAATGTTAATAAACAAGATACCATGGCAGTCCAAGCTATTTTCTTGTTGGACCAATTGGAAAAAGACATGAACACATTTACAATGCGAATTAAGGAATGGTATTCATGGCATTTCCCCGAATTATATACCATTTTAAGTAACGACAACACCAAGTTCGTTAAGGCTGTTTTAATCATACAAAATAGGCATTCCATTAATGACGAAAAGAAACAACGATTAATCGAAATTTCCGACGAAGACACTGCCGAACAAATTGTTGCTGCCGCCAACTCTTCAATGGGATTTGACGTCAATGAGTTTGATCTTCAAAACATCAATACTTTTGCCAATAGAGTAACTGAACTTTATGATTACAAGCAATCATTGCAGGAATACCTTCATTCCAAAATGACCACAATCGCCCCAAACCTAACTGCTTTGATTGGCGATAATGTTGGGGCGCGTTTGTTATCAAAAGCCGGTAGTTTAACTAACTTGGCCAAATACCCAGCAAGCACCCTTCAAATCCTTGGGGCAGAAAAGGCATTGTTCAGGGCAATTAAGACACGAGGAAACACACCAAAATATGGTGTGATTTTTGGCTCTACGTTCATTGCGAAATCAGAAGCCAAAAACAAGGGAAGAATCAGCCGATTCCTTGCCAACAAAGCATCCACAGCGGCAAGAATTGATTGTTTTGGAGACGTTTCAACCGACAGATTCGGAGAAGTGCTGAAGGGTCAAGTCGAAGAAAGAATGGAATTCTTAAAAAGCGGTAAAGTTCCCCAAACCAATGTTGATGTAATGGAAGAGGTAATGAAAGAATTGAAATGGAACCAACCAACCGAAGAAAAGAAGAAGAAAGTTCAAAAAACAAAGAAAGAATCATCGTCGTCGTCTGACAGCGAGTCGTCAGAGTAAGGAAAACTTGATTGAATTTTTTAATTGAAAAGATTTATTTTAAATGAAAAACAAACTTCATATTTCATTCCCAAACACTTTATGGACGGCAATCCCCTTTTTATTATTCAAGACAGAAACCAAACTCGTCCTTTGATTCAAGAAATAGGTCAGGTCAAAAGTGGGTTCACGTCCAAAGTCGACAAAAGCCGCGTTCTTTCGAGGGCAGAGCTGTTTCTCCCGGTTTTTAAAGAAGCAAACAAATATGTTCGTGAGGGGAGCTGTGAACCAGACATTATCGAGACCAATGGCTTTGATGACAGACACGAAGAAAAGGAAAAGGAAGGGGAGTGTTATGTGGAAATGGATGTGGCATTGGGGGTATTGGAAAAGCAAGGAGAAGAAGAGGTGATGATAGAAGAGCTATGAGGAGCATAAAAATAAAAGAAACCAAAATAATACCATTTTAGTTTGGAAAGCTTTCAAAATAAAAATAAAAAAGGGAACAAAATTTGGAAAAAGAACTCATATCTGCTAATTCACTTATTTCTGTTTTATGTCTTCTTATCAAAAAACAAATGAAGTCGGAAAATGTGATATGTGCAGAAAAGATATTAAAGGTTTTCACCATTTGTATAAATGTCCAAATTGTGGGTTTGGTGTTTGTTCGGACTGCCTAAAGAAGGGTCCGACATGCAGATGTAATCGTGGGATCCCCCCATTAACCGAGGAACAACAAGGTAAAATGAATACGCTAATGGAAATGGGATTTCCCGACTACATCTGCGTTCACGCGTTAAATCAGTTTCATTGGAGTATCGAGGAAAGTATTCCTTGGATCATCGAGAATTTAGAAACATTTCCAAAGCCCGAAATTATCGAAACAAAGCAAATTGAGGTGAAAGAGATATTTGATTCTGACGAATTGGACAAAATCGAAGATAAGATGAAATACATCGAAAAAGAAGTCGAAATCGGAGATGATTTTGTTAAAAATAACAAAAGAAAGTCGTCGTCAAGAAGAAATAAAAAAGAGGATCGCGAGGATGAATGGCATGAAGATGTTTTTGACGACGATTTGTATGATTTGGGACGGGGTATTGTTAGTGGTGATCCAACAATCGAAAAGTGCTATGAAGTAATTGAATCAAACGAAATAATATCAATGATAACAGGACTTTGCAAAAGAGAGTCAGAGGCATTAAGTTTAAGCGAAGGGAATGTGTCAGTATTGTTAAGGGCAACCGAATGGTCAGCAGACAAATTGGAACAAAGATATTTCGAAGGTTCTGAAAAAATGTGTAAGGACAACGGAATTATCAATGAAGAGCCAAAGGCCTGCGAAGACCCCACTTGTCCGATTTGTTATGAGGAAGGAAAAATGATTTCTTTGTGTTGCGGGCATTATTTTTGTGTCAAGTGTTGGAAAGAAAGACTTAGCACGATGCTGGAAACAGTGGGAAGTAATATTGTGGATTGTTTGTGTATGGAACATGGGTGTTCATGTAAAGTTAATTATGAATTTGTCAAACAATTGAATGACGAATACATATTTAAAAGATTTATGTATTTCATTTGCAAGGATTTTATAAGTCACAGAAAGAGTTATGTATTTTGTCCAATTGACACTTGCGGTCGAGCCATTCATTATTTCGATACATCGAGAAATGACATTCCAATTGTTTGTAAATGTGGCCAAAGATTCTGTTTCAAATGTGGAAGAGAAATGCATAAGCCAGTCTCATGTGAACAGTTTATGCAGTGGAATGATTTGGTTTCAAACGACTCAGAAAGCATGAAATTTGTAAATACTATTTCTAAGCCTTGTTTTCATTGCGGGCTATATACTGAAAGGGTCGATGGTTGCAATCATATGACATGTTCGCGATGCCATGGGCAATGGTGTTGGATGTGCAGGGGGGATTGGAGCACACACGGATCGCACACTGGCGGGTTTTATAAATGTAATTTATATGACAAATCAGACGCAAAAAAGTTAGATGATCAAGCAAAGCAGTTGAAGGAAGAAAACACACACTTTCTGGAGTATTTTGATGAATTCATCAAATACAATAACATCATCAGGGATTTAACCAAACGAGAAGAAGTTTTAGTTCAGATAGAAAGAAATTTGGAAAAAATGAATGGGAAACCAGTTCATGATCTGACAAAAGCTTCTGAAATTTGCAAGGAAGCATATAGCGTTATTAAATACTCATATGTGTTTGCTTATTTTATCAAGGATTACGACCAAATAAACAAATTGTTTTGTTTCAGACAAGAGAAAGACATTGAAACTGTGAATCAGCTGGGCGAATTATTGAAATTCACAAATGCTTTTGGTTTTGAGGAAATACAAAAATTACGACATTTAACGGTCACTGTAAAGAAAATTACGCTATCACTTTCCGATGTATCAACTGAAAATATAATGAGAAACAGATTTGAAGAAGTTAAAAAGAAGAAAGAAAAGAAGGACAAGAAATAAAAATAATTCCATTTCTATATTTTGTTATTCGTGTTTTTTTATATGTATTGCATTAAGACCATTCCTCCGATACTGACAATTCCCAATATGACAAACAATATCATTATTGTGAAACATAACTTGTCTGGGCCATGTATTTTGTCCAATACGTCCTTCACTTTCGCTTCGCGCTTTCCAACTTTCGTAAGTTCCTTCTCGACTTTTTTATCAACTAATTGGATTTTTAATTCTTGTTCATCAACTTGTTCATTCAGCCCAATCGCAACTTTTTTCAATTCCTTAACCCCTCCATGGATAAGTCCCAACTTTTCTTCAATTTCAGCATCGTTGTTTTCAATTTCTTTTAATCTTTCTTCTTCGCTTGTCGGTAATCTTCCCGTTTCATAAGCATCCAATCCACTGATGTGGATATCGTCTTCAATTGTCTTTCCCCTCAAAACGATCGCTTTGATTGTACTTACTTCATCTTCAGCCGATTTCAACGACAACTGATATCTGATTAGCAATCCATCCCCGCGCTCGGCTTTCTTAAGTTGTTCTGTTGCCAGTTTATGGTACAGAGCCCTCATTTCTTCCATTAGCCTTTCCAACTCATTTGCTTTTCTCCTGATGTCGATTGTGAGTTGGGCAACAGCAATGGAATCATCGTTTGAATCTTTGAATGACCTCAAATTGCACATTCTTTCGATGTCTTTCACGACAGAATACACCGTGTTTCTTTTTTCCATGAATGGACCATTTTCTTTCCTCTCGCCCATTTCATTCATTTCGATTTCATTCCGATCCATTCCACATTCTTTCACAATTGATTCCAGTGATGACTGCAATCCGTTCATACCGTTCTCACCTCGGCCACTTCCTGAATTGTGCTTGCCCTTTCGTTTCGTCTTTCAACAACACACAAGCATTTGTGTTATTTAAAACAAAAGCAAAAACACACGACTGAATTTTGACAAAAAATAAAAAACCCTTGAAACTCAAAATCACAAAAAGAATGATCATCCCAGTGCGATGTTTCACATGTGGGAAGGTAATTGGGAATAAGTGGGAAAAATTTTTCGAATTGGCAACAAAAGATAAATTGCCGATGGATCAAGTATTCAGTGAACTTGGAATCGATAGATATTGTTGCAGACGTATGTTGGTCTCACACGTCAATTTGATAGGATTTCTTTCAATGTATGATTTACCTTCCGAGACGCTGAAAAAGGCTTAATTGAATGCAAATTGATTTTTTTTGTGATTAAAAAGCGGTTTATTGTTTTGTTTTCGAATGAATCAAGTCATAAATGATCAAAACTAATAATACCCAATTCTCGTATTCATGGGCGATGAGTATCGTGACAGGAACGCTCGAAGTAGGTCAAACTCAAGAAATCGAAGGAAATTGTTTGTCAAACAAAATCAAAATAGGGATTTGGGCGAGGAATGGGGCGATGCTTTGTTTGTCAGAACGCACAGAAAATCAGATGAACAAAAGACGCAAGACGAAAACCAACTGATTGAATTCTATGATGAAGAACTCAATGACCAACAGCACCAAGAAATTGAATTGTTTGGGTTGCTTAATAAAAAGGAAGAAAGAGACCAATGGATTGAAAACCAACTTGAGGCAAGTGGGTTGGTTAAGAAAAGTGTTGAACTGAAAGAAGAGGAAGAGGAGATAGAAATTGTCGTGAAGAAGGTGATACCACAATTCATGGAAGGAAAGCATGGAAGACTAGAAGAATCCAAGGTTATAATTCCGATCAAAGATCCAACAAGTGATATCGCCAAATTATCGAAAGCGGGAAGTGAAACGTTGATTAAATTTAAAGAAAGAAAAGAAAAGGAAAAAGCAAGCAGAGAAGTCATGGCGAATGATGGCGTTTTTAGGAAAAATGACAATGAAAGAGAAA